>WEIT01029665.1:581-33422 GCA_013389985.1 Dryoscopus gambensis | reverse complement strand
ACTGCTTATTTTCATTTACTGCTCACTATCATATTAGCATTAAACTGCTTTGAACCCTGTTCTGTATTTAGCCTTTCATTTTTAGAGGTCACACACTATTTAATATGAAGGCTTTTATTTTCAGTCTTCAAATGACTAAAAATTGTCCATGTTCAATTCATTCCAGGCATGCTATAATTTTTTTCTTTCAGCTATTTAAACTTTGTATGTTTCACAAATAAATGAAAATTATGAAAAATGGAAGGGTACACTATATGAAAATATGTTTAGCATATATAACCTTATTTCTTATAAGTTTAATTCATAAATGTCATTCTAGTCATTGTTCTGTTTTTCCCAAAGCTTCTAAAATTTTTCATATTTTCCACTAGAAAATTAATGCTTACTATTTCAATTGTACTTCTAATCTGATATTAAAAAACCCCAAACAAACAGCACTTTTTACTGACTACAGTAAACAAACTGGAATTATTTATTCTTCACGACTTAACACTCACCCTGTAGAGAGAACAACCAAAAAACATTTAGTATTTCTTTCTGGGTTTGGGTTTTGTTTTTTCTTTTTAATTGGAAACAAGTATAACAATAAATAGTGAGTGAAAATATCATTACTTCATTACGTTTTGACAGGAAAATACCTTGCTTTGTTTGAGAGACACAACACATGCACGTCCCCAACACTGAGAAATGTGCAGGATAAAGGACATTTAGGCGTGAATTGAACTGTATGTGACAGGGTCTCAGTCAGGTTTGGGGGCAGGGGTTGTTTTATCTTTTAAGCTTACATTATTTCTTGCAAGAAAACTCTTTTAGGCATGTCTAGAGTAGGGGCTCTAGGATTAGGTGTTAGCTCTTAGATCCAGCTGCTCTATTCAGTTGCACCCTGACTTGGTGTCAGGGCAGAACTCGGACACCCAGGAAAGCCTCTCTTCTGGTGTTGGTTTCCACAGAAAGGAAACCCAAGGATGCAGGGCTGGACAGAAGCTGTGATACACTCCAGCAGAAAGACCAGACACATACCATACATTTTTTTCAGCTATGGAAACCTGCAAGATTCAGCAACTCACTTGAACTAAGTTTACCAATAGGTACAGAGAAAAAACTGTGAAACTTGACAAAGGTATTGCATTTCAGCTTCACAGTCTTACATGAATTCTCTCTTTCTTAAACAGAGGCAACAGCAGTTATGAAAATTCACATGTCCCTTTCTAAAGAACATCCTTAGGTGTATAAATACACACTTTCACAAACAAAAGCACATCACACCACATGCAAAGGAAATATTTAAAATGACAACAGATCACCAATAAATTTTTCCCAATTTTTCAAATGTTTTCTTTGGCTTGCTTTTTTTTTTTTTTTGATTTCCAGGTTTTACTGTTGTATATATCCGTAATAACAATGAAGTACTGCACAATCAATCTGGACTTGATACAAACATACATCTCACCTGTAGAAATAAAAAAACATGGGGTAGTACATAAGACAGCTGGATATGCTAGAGAGCATTTCCAATAAAAACCCAGTACTCTCAGCATGTTTTGAGGAACCCACTACCGCACTGACCATGGGAAACACGGAACAAATGCTTGTCAAACCATCTCCTTTCTCATCCTGTAAGAATTTCTCTGGACAGGAAAGGTAAGCCCTACATTGCACATTACAAACCACCACTGCGTCCAAATTCTGCACAGGTGCTCAGAAAGACTGCAAAAAAAAGTTGAATAGGCTTTGAAATTAGTTTTGTTCCCAGTTAAAAATGGGGGAGAGGGTGGTGTGCTTTCTTTTTCTAATCACTGTATCTATTACTGTGTACTTCAGAGCTTGAATGCTCTGAATCAATGCCCAGATGAATACTGATATTCCAAATAGGCTATACTCAGGCATAACTGCAGTTCCTAGAGATATGTTGAGAGCTCTCATTTAGCACAGAAGTGATTTCAAGATACTACTAAGAGGAACTGTACTGACTGTTGTAAATTTGTTTTTACTAGTATGTAGTGGCAATAAAGAAGACTCATTAGTTGGCAACTAGTCATACAAAAATGACTGCTTGCCACCCAAGAAGCAGTGAACCTTAGCCACAGACTGCAGCTATTTATAATCACCTGTGTAAAGTTCCGAGTCCTTTCCAGCTGTTAAGTGTGTGATCTGAATGCAAATGTGTGCTTTCCAAACTCAGCCGTACCTCTGCTTGAACTGTCTCAACGTCAAACATGTGTAAGACTCTTGTTACCTAACTGTACACAAAAACTCACAGAAACATTGAAAAACAAAGAAATGATGCCTCTGGTAAGACCAATTTGCTTTAACTGTCAGGTCTGTGATAGCATAAATTATACCCTGTGGCTTAATACAAAGTCTTGCTTTCTTACAATGCAGGAGCCAATAAACACTAAATGAACATCAATAGCATTACATGAAATAGATCCCAGTTTAAAATTTAAATCCTGGTATTTGTGACTCCCTTCCTATCTTCCCAGTCGTTTCAGAAATATTTTAAATACCACTCTGAACTTATTACTTCTGTTTACATTTAATAAAACCTAGGGTTTGGGGGTTTTTTAATCACAGTTCACATTACAATAGTCTGATTTTGATTTATACAAAAGGTCAGGACAGCTTTATTTTTTTAACAATAGCCAGAAATCCCTGGACCTCCCATGGGGATATAATTATATCACAAGCTATTGCTGCTGTTTGCATTGGGGTACTTAAGCTTGTTAGACAAGATAAAAACATTCTTTATTACCTACAAGCAAATAAAGGAGTATATAAGCTAATCAAATGCTCAAAGATCAGTTTCAAGAGATATACAGACAGGGAAAGAGTCACACTGTGGGGTTTTGAGTCCCTGGACACAAATGTTCTCCTTTTAAGAAACTGAGATTGCTGCTTTCTTTCACCTTTATCATGACATCAGGAGTATCAGTGATACAATTTTTTAAATGTGGGTGGTCAATTGCTTCTATGCAAACTTCAGCAACTGCTGCTTGCAACAGAGAGGAGATGGGAGAGGATTAGCATAAGGAACACAGCTTGTTAGGATCGAATTTTGAATCTGAATGAGCATTCCAACACTTCCGAAGACAAATGATAGCTTTGAGGTACTTCAGTTCTGGCTTCTTCGATACTCAAATTACTAATACATTATTAATAATGTGAATATTACTTAATAATTAATATTGAATATGAATATTAAGATTTGTATTATGATTTTATTACTGAATCTGCTTGAAAACTCCACCACTAGACCTCTTGCATTTTGAATCAATCATTTTCTGAGATCTCTTTTTTCCCTAAAAGTGAAGGAAGCTGAAAAATTATTGACTACTAAAAATTCAAGCATTCCCTAATTAGTGAGAAAAACAAGAATCAAGTATTACTTGTGTCTATTCACTGTCTAGATTCCCTCCCAGAACATCTCTTACATAAACATTGACCCAGAAACACTTGGAGACACAGAAATGTACACTGTGTAAATAAAGGACACACAGTGAAAGATCTCAATGAAGATAATTACATTCCCGAGTGTGGAGATGAGTGTTAACTCGAACATGGCATAGCAATGAAATTATCCTGTCAGTGCCTCCTGTCTCAAGTGAAGGCAGATGTCATCAAAGATCATGCATTACAGATATTTTATCTCTACTAGCTTAAGCATCTTTAATGGAATTTATATAAAGAAGTTCATCTAGGTTAGGGTCTTCTGAAAGGACTGACAAGTTACAAGCCTGTCTTTCCCACCAAGCATCCCAAACAGGTTTCAGATTTGAGCCAGACTCGCCTTGGGCAAGCCACCTAAAGCAACCTCAGTACCTCGCAGATACTGCTCCATCAGGAGAAAACAGACCTGTATATACTGTGGAAAGAAAGCTTTGATGCTGTGGCAAACCTGCAGGAGAGAGGTCTGTGCACGGAGGTCGCAGGTGGATGAGGCTTAGGCAGAGCAATACATGAAAAAATGACACAGGCAAATGGATGACAGAGTAGAAGGCCAGCACATCCTCTGCTGGCTGAGCCTACTGTTACTTGTTCCCCTGCCAATGTGTGGAACTGGCTGCGAGCAGCTGGGAAAGCAGCCATCCCTCTTTGGTGTTCTTACATATTACTCAGCAATTACTCCAGCTATTTCACACGCATACTCAGGATTTGACTGCCTTTATTCAGCAAGATCCAGACTGTAAACTATATGCCCCCAGGTCCTGTACAGTTGTATCCTGTCATTGATACAGAATGATCACTGAGCATACTTCTGTCATTATCAGAATACTGCCCTGCCGACTGCTCCCATCTACAAATATCAGTTTGCCTAATAACTGGGATAGCACAGGCATATTTAGAAATGCTATTAAATGTAGTTTTCCTCATATATGCAACTTTTTTCTTTAAAGAAGCTTGCAATACTGGAAGTTGGGTCTAGACAGAAAATAACAAGTAAAATAACCATACCCATTTCACCACCAGCTCTAGGCAGAAAGCAAAGCAGTTCTGAGTTCTGATATTTTATCTACAACTAACTTATTATAAAACAGCTGGAAAAGTCACTTTGCCTTTCTTTCCTAGTGTTTTTTATCTGTTTAATGACAGCAGTAGGTAAAGATTGCTTGAAAAGATAATATAATTACAACGCTGCACTTGATAATTAATAACTAATGTGGTTACTCTGATGTTATAAAATGATGCAAAATATAAAGTACTTGGTAAAAAACCTGTCTTGACATCTGAACCAGTAATTTAAAATGATGAATCAGAACAGAAAAACAAAGCATTGAGTCACCTTTGCAGAGGTGCCTCAGACTTCTCTTCCTTGATCCCTCATTCAGAAAATGAGGATAAAATATTGTCCCACCAAGAAAAAGAATCACAAAAATAAAGCTGAGCTCCCCACAAGCAAGTAAGTCAAACCTCTGGTATCTGGCTACATGTCTTTCACTTCCTTTTTACTGAGTGCCCAGCTTGGCAGTCACTGCCTTGATTTAAGTGTTGCTGAGCCTTGCAAAGACACATGAAGAAAATGGGAGCAGTAAATAGACAGTATTTCTGTGAATAAGGGAACGCGACCGGGAAGAATGTGCACAGGGACATGGAGTCACAGGTTTCTGGTTCAGATTAAGGACTGCCCCTGATTTACGTGCGGCCTTCGTAAGTAATTTTAACTTTTCATCAAATTCTTCCACCAGTCAATGGGACAGTGCGTTCCAGCACTACCAAGGAAGTAACAAAATACATACTAACAGTTTTGAGGCACACAGATATTGCAATAAACACCAATAAAAACATAAACAAGGAATTAATATTCCTTTGCAAAGTCTAGCACAGTTTTGCTGTACACTACAGGCTGGATCCCATATGGAAAGCTGAGAGACTGCAAGAGGATGATCAATTTTTAATTAATAGCACAACACGTGATTAGCCAATTAAGACTATCCCAAAGCGGATACACATGTAGGACCGAATTAACATTGCTCGTACAACCTCCCTTCTTTAGTTTCCTAACTTTTTGATGCTACATCTCCTCCTCTTCAGCAAATTTACGTTGGTACTGCGAGACCGTAAGAGATGCATCAGACACCGCTTGCACTTGGGGGCTATTTTCAAGGGCAGGGTCTCCACTTCCCGACACCACACCGGGACACAACACCCTGCGGGAGCCTCCCCGCCCTCGCAACCCGCCCCGCACAGACCTGCCGGGCTCATGGCTCCGCNCGGGGCTCCGCTGCCCCTGGGCCCCACCCATATCCTTTCTTGAAAACACACACACACACCCCGGCATCGACCGTCACCCGCCGTGAGAGCCCCCTGCCGCCCAGGTTGTCTGGGTGTGGGGAGGAAACGAGGAGGGAGTCGAGCCTTTCCAGCTGTGCAAGAGTGTGCCCAGCTCACCCTGTGGAGAAAAGCCCCTCAGAGGTGAAAGGCACCTGGGAGGTATCCCCCAGCGATCGGGTGTTCTGGTGAGGCATGATTAGCACCTCCACAATATTATGCAATGTGTTTATTTTTTGGAGTGGCACAGAGCAAAACAAAAACTAAAAAAATATCAAAACGAGCAGCCCATGAGAGACACTGCAAACGCTTCAGCTCACGGCTGCACTGGCCACCAAATTTAGTCAGGAGACATCAATCAAGGTGGCATCTTCCAAGTTCAAAATAAAGGCCAGACCCACCACAAGGAGCCAGAGTTTCCCTACAAAACAGGATTACAGAAATACTGAAAGTACTTTTTGAAATAAGTTTTCAAGGGAAGCAAACCTTTTCAAACCACTTTGTGCACAGATGTGTGCTTCTTGCCCAAACTCCGGTGTTCACCTTCCATACCAGAAGTTTTAATGCTTTTGAGCTGATTTTAGTGAAACTTGTCAAAGGTTTTAAATATCTCAAATGTGAATTTGCTAAGTACCAGTTTCAGGAATGTGGGTGTTCAAACTAAAGAGACTGCCTGAACTGAAGGAAAGGCTGCAGAATGAATTCAAGCAGTATTAGAGTAAGGAAAACTCACGCAGAGGCAGTCTTTATAGATGGCTTAGTGTGACAAAACCTTCACAGTTTGCAATCAACCACAAACCACAAATTGCAGGAGGCTGGACTTCAGTGAGGGAACTACTTCTGTAAAGACTTTGCATGCTGCAGGGACTGTGTCCAGCTGAATTACTTGGAAAACTGAACCCTCTGAGCTGTTCCTGTTTCTATCATTACACAGGTATATACTTTAAAAATTATTATTATTTCTTATGTTTCAGGGGGTTTTTTTCAGTTACTTCTGCTAATGTGTGGGTGGTTTTGGTGAATTTCTGACTTGGTCTGGCCTACCACACAGAGGAAACATCTAGCTACACAGACACTGCGAAAATCTGGAATAGATCCAATCGTATCAGGGTACATGTGCATCAGAAAGAGAGCCTGGAATACCTCCTGTCGTTCCTTGCTGCTCATTTTTTACCTTCAGATTTTATTCATTTAAGTGATGGGTATCTGGACAATACCTCATTCCAGTACTGTATTTTTAGGCACAAGGGATGCAGCACTCCAGTGTCAGTAGTCTTGAACTGTGAGCACGATGGACACAAATGAGATCTCTTATAATGGAGGATGCAATATGTCAAAGATAAAATATTTAGAAACACTGCATCTGACTCTTGTTCCAAGGCAATAATAATTGCTGCTTCCTAAAAGATGGGTTAGGTAGTGTGGTTGGATGTGGTTGGGATGATTTAGAGTTCTGAACTGCAAGGATCTTCACTGTGGAAATAGGAATTCATAAAAAGAAAAACAATCATTAAATAGAAATGTGTTTAAATATAAAAGTAACTAAAATGGAACTTGGAACTCTCATTCCAGTAAAAACAAAACAAAATCAGGGGGTTGTCCTGGGTGTCAGGATGAGGGACAAAATGGATTGTGACAGCCCAATTATTCACATTTTGAGAGCCAGCACTGTGGAAATGAGTCCTAAAAGGAAGAACACGATTTTCTCTACTCAGATTTTAAACAAAACAACAGTCAGGCTTCTACTAGTCAAAGTAAGAGAAGTCTTCAGCAGAATCCAAAAGCAAGAGGCTGTGCTCCACATGGAGGCCTTGCTGAGGCATTGGTCAGTGTGCACGACATGAGCGGAGGCTTGCAGTGGCCAGGGCGAAACCTGCGCTCTCCTCTGGTGGCCATGGTGCTACGTGTAGGGTGATCCCTGTAAGGCTGGAAGGAGACCATCTGGGGCAGGTTGCTGAGAAGATGGAGATGGAAGGTAGTGCAGGAGTTGTGTTGTTAGATCCCAGTTTAAGGGAAGATAAGACTTGGTGAGGGTTGTGGCGATCTTAAAGGACTGCTTGTTGTGGTGCAAGTCGTTTGTCATGGTGGCTGCACTTTCACCTCTGCCTGCTGACGGTGAGGCTGAGTCTGCTGGGCCTGTGCTTTTAGTTGGACCCAACTGAGCCTTTGCTACCGAGCTCAACTCGCTTACTCCTGAACACAGGTTTTTCCTGAGCTATGGTGCTGCCATCGCAGCTTTTGAGACAGTGATACTAATCTGTCCAGGACAACGATGGGAACAACAAGGGGAATGGTGAGCATGGTTCTGATTTCTGACTACTTGCAACTTAAGACAGTGTTAGGTATATTGAGGCTTACAGCCAGCAGAATTATTTCTAAGAACAGAACAACTCAATTCTCTAACTTCAGGGTTATTGCCATCAATTTACACTTCTTACACCAGCCCAGTCACGAAGATTTTCTATGGTGTGGTGTAATGTCTGCATATGACTAGATATTACAGTCAGTGTCAGCAGACTCCTACTTACAAATTAAGTTTGCTGTGGGGTCTGTCAGGTTGAGGTCTTTTCTACAAGTCCAGAAGAATTAGGTTTCCACAGTTCTTCAACCTCGTAATGATTGTACTTTATGTATATCATAAAGCCAAGGAATTTATAATTCATGCTGGAGGTGTAAGAACACTCACTGTTTCTAGGCAAGGAAAAACTACTTAAATTATTAAGCAACCTCGTTGTGTGTCATGAAGCAGTGCTGTATTAGAGGAAAAACAAACAAAACATCCATGTTAAGTAATGAAAAACATGGCTTGGGAATGACGTCAGTATTAAGTTTAAGTTGTCTAGCTGTCCTCAGTATGAATTTCAAGCTTCAATTTTAATAAATTTACTTGAAGTATAAGCTTGCTTCCAAACATCCTAGAGTCATAACACTAATTTGGGGATAATTATATACTTCTGTAAGGCTTTTTAGCTTTGAATTCTCACTGATCTTGTCAAAACTAATTTCTTTTAATACTAGTTTTGTTTTTCCCTTTGTCAACATACTGCTGTTGCTGGAATAGTGGCTTCTCCTTTGGATATAATTAACATTCAATACATTGCCAGTATAATTTCCTACACATATTACATATTTGTTTTCCACAGATCTGCTATGGTTTGAAAAGCCTTTTGTCTGTTAAAAAGCTTGAAATGATTTTGAAAGCTTTATTCACTCTTCATTACTAACTTAATTTTACTTGCAGGTTTCATTGTAAAATCCACTGACAGTATTGCTAGGTTATACTACAGTACAGGTAATATTGCTATAATCGCTAACATAATCAGTTGGAAATGTTGCATGTGAGATGATACTGTTAGGTTTTGTATTTTAGCAGGGGTTTGCATGTATTTTAGATTCAGGCTGTGTAGTAATGTTAGTTTTTCTGCCCGTGCATACAGATACTGCATTTCGATGTTCGATGTTACTGCAAGAATTAACAAGAAGTTAGCTGATTGTCCGCTCTTCTTGTCTAGTGGAAAAAAGGAGAAACTAAGTACATGATATATTTCTTAATATTGGTTAAATCTTATGAAGATATATAAAAGAATAAAAGTATTACTCAGTTTGTATGATAGCTTTCAAGAAAGCAAGAAAATTGTGCTTGAGACCTTGATTTTGTTATTTAAGTTCACATCCACTAAAATAACAATAAAGCAGATGTAGAACAGAACATGAGTCCAAGAGAAAATGTTGCTGTACAGAGTAACACACTCAGTTAAGGAAAAAATTGGTCAAGTGAGACAAATCCAATAGCTTCTTTCTTTAGTACTATTATGATTAAATTGGTTAATGACAAAGATGAAGCATAAGAGAATATAAAATAGGTGGCCTGGAACATAAAAGCACTGCCAGTATGTCATGAAAATGATTTGTGTCATTCTTTAATTTCATTCTTTTATATATTTAAAAAATCTGTGTTCCTCCCATAGCATCTTCAGTGGTCACAACAGTGTTAGGTAGTTTTGAAAAAACTTCAGATACATTATACAGGGGTGGGTTTTTTAAAAAGTTTTTTACAGGTATAACAGACAGCAGAAATAAATTCTTCCCTCCCTGCTCCCCCACCTATAGAATATAATTTCATGTCCAATGACCTGTTACTGTGATTTAAGCTTTGGAATGCAGGTACAGGTCACATTAATCCTCAAGGTTTTGCTTAACAAAAATCTATGTATTGGGGTTGCCACATTTAAGCCTTCAGCTGTAATAAACTGAATTAATCATGTTGTGGTAAGAAACCAGTTCAAATGCTGTTTACAGCATAAGAAAGTCAATGCTCCAGTGTACTGCTATATAGCAAGATGCTCTTACACACTTAGAAAGGTAATACCTGATGTGTCTTGTATAGTCATTGTTGGTAAATATGAATTTTTAATGTCTGCCATCAGGGTTGTTTTATACCTCTATTTGAAAATGTGTATTGAAGAACTACACCACTAATAAATAAGTTGATGCAGTACACAGCAGGATGCTAGAAAAATGTAGATTGAATTGATTAAGTAGCCAAAAGAGTGGTTTATGGATTATAAGTAGAGCTCAGCCATAAATGAACTGCTGGTTTTTCATGCCATATGCAACCCACAAACAAAGGAATGACCAGGAAGACAATATATATTTCTTGAGGTCAGTTCAGACCCCCAGTAGTGTTTCTCCACTCTTCTGGAAGCATCACTGGTTGCATACATACTGGATTTGTTAGGCATAGATTACTCACTGTCTTTGGGCTGTATTCTTGGCTGGTGCAAGTCAGGTTTATTCACTCTTCACTCTCCTCAAGGTCCACGGACATACCTTCCTATGCATCACTCTTTCTCCTTCTTTTCTCACGCTGTAATTTTTTTCTCGAGTTAGTAAAAGATTTGCCAGTATTTCTAGCAAAGTAGTGACTGCTTGAACCACACAGGAGTAATGCTTGTCTCATCTCTAAAATTAGTTGTTAAGAATGATCTGGAAGATAGAGGAAGGCAATGCTTGAATTGCATTCTTGAAAAATAGCAAGTGACAAACAGTGAAGGACTAATTTAAGACGACTTAATGGGATGGTAGCAACATGTGGAGATCTAAAACCAATGAGGTATTGACTTTGATGTTTGGGAATGCAAAGAGAAATATCCAATAATGAAACCAGAGCAAAGGTGATGTATAGTTCCCCACCAATAGTCAGCACTCGCCTCTTATTGATCATCTGTGCCTGAGAGACTAAGGTGACCTATTTTTCTTCCCAGTAGTGATATAACACTCTGCAGCCCTGACATTTTATTTGTGGAGAACTATCTGTTATTTTTCAAAGTGTAATTATTGTAATGTAATGGTTTGTTAAAACAATGTTGATTTACAGCATCTGCCTGTTAGTTCAGTAATGCTCATACCTTTAACTATTTGCCATAGAATTCATTTAGTCCAGATTATAGTCATTATTCTTCAAGTGAGAAATTCCTTTTCAGATACAACTGAAGCAGTATGGGGAAAAAATAACATGTCTATTAAGGAATATTTTCTAATGCTCAAAGTTTAAGTACCTTGTGGTAGTTTTCAAAGACAACTTGTCAGGTGGCAAATGAATGCTAAAGAACCTTTCACTGAAACGATCTTACTCACTTCTTAATTGGAGTTACTCAAAAACAGGTTGTAGAAAACACTTCAAAATTATCAGCTCAGTCCTGGCAGAACAGACAAAATAGAGCATGTGACCTAAGAGATTTTTGCTGAAATTACAGTCTAATTTGCCAATATTTTGCTTTTCAATTAATGAGAAAATCCAACAGTTCCTATTGCAGAAGCAATTTCAGCATATATTGCATTGGCATTTGCCTGCAGTTAACTACTTGCTAAGATATAGTTCTGTTTCATATTTGCCTGAGCTAGAGAGCCTGAGGTTTCACAGGGCTTTTTTAAAGATATTTTTTAGAATGGTTGATAAATGTGATAAAGTAGATTCTCATTTTCTCAGCTTCTTTTTTCCTTCTCCTGAGTTAAAAAATCTGAAGAAACTGAAACAGAACAGTCCTTAAACAAAGAAATTGAAGAAAGGAACGAAACAATGCAAACAGGAAATGGAAATTACCCGGCCAGACATGAAAGATCGGACTTGCTTGTAAGGAAACCCGAAACTGGGGAAGGATTTGAGAGGAGGAATGATGCTAATGAACACACATGGAATGGTTCTTTAAAACCTTAGAACAGAAAAACTTGTGAAGAAAAAATTGGGGTGTAGCTGATGTCTTCTATCCCCAAAAAATCACTTGGTCCAGACTCTGCAGAGCACTTTGCTAGTGATGCTGTTGATGTCTTTCCTAGAGTCGTGGCACTGAATCATATGGATAAACACTGAGTTTAGGAGCCTTTAGATAGGACTGCTCAGTGGCCCAGATTTTGCTGGGACATCTGGCTGGCAGTGTTGATTCCATACTCCTGTATGCGCTGTTGGAGTACACGTGTGCATCCTGTACAAATGGCCAGCTAGGTAATGTCAGTGTCAGGGAACTGAATGGGAGCTTCAGACAAAGTTTTTGTCTAAAGGATTGTATAGGTTTAATTAAGCCTTTGTATGGCCTTGTCCTGCAGGATTAAAGATTGCAAATCAGGTGTTCAATATGAATAAACTGAGTGCATTATTCAGATTGTTAATGATAATGATTTGGTAAAAATGAAGAAAATAAAGGTAAAATTGCAAAATAGTAAAAAGCGAAAGGACAGAAGGTCAAAAAGAACAAAAGGCTGTAATCAGAATTATTTACTGCACAATAAAACTAATATATTGCACTTTTCATTAAATCAATAATATCAGAGCTAGCATCTCAAGTAGAGATTGATGTTACTGACCCATAACAATGACCGGGAGCAAATCTCTTTGCTCAGCCTCAAGGCTTAGCCTTGAGAGGCGTCACCGCCTGAAGAAAGGATCACACATCTTGGGGAGAAATGCAAGAAATCCTCACTGTGAAAAAGTGGGACGGGTCTTTTGTAATACAGATTGATTGACTGTCAGTCATACAGATCTTTAGAGTATGTGTTGTCATGCCTGATCAGCAAAAGATGCTTTATTGCTGAAAGTACTGTTACCAGGTCTTTGGTTTCTTCTGCTTGACATGTCTGACTGTCACTTCCATCTCAGTGCCTGCGCATCCCTGCTGCTGTCTGCCTAAGTCAGGAAGTACCTTTCCTGGACTTCTTGTGATGTTTGTGATTTGAGATAGTTTGTTCAAGCTGGTCTCAGCACTCTTCAACACCAAACCAGCGGGCCCTCCTTGCTCAATCCATCACCGTTAAATTGTAATTAATAATCATTATCTATTAAGTTCCTGGACAACTCAGCGCCAAACTACATGCAACTAAATAAGCTAAAATGGTATTTTAAAATTGAGCTGTACTATCTTCAGGCCAAATCGTGTGTTCTGGATGTTTAATGGTGTTCTGCAGTCATTCAGACTTGCTTTTTTTGCATCTTCCTGCTGCCAAAATGACTTGCACTGCCTGTTGCTATGGCATAGTGAAAAAATGTGCGTGTTCCCACACCAGTGGAGGCCACTGTATCTATCTTAAATCCATCAAGAGCTTTGGCAGTTCATGTGGCACAAGTGACTGGAAAGGGACTGTCCCTTCTGGCATGTTTTTACACTAAGAAAGAAGCAATGTCTTCTCTAGGTTACATTGTCTTACAGATGGTGACATTTTGGGTCACAGTGGGATTCTTCCTGCCCAGTTGTAATTTTTTCCTTCTAATCTTCAAAATGTTCTTTCTGGGTGTTGGGATTTCCCAGGCCTGGCTGGATGGGGCTTTGAACAATCTGGTCTAGTGGAAGGTGTCCATCCCCACGGCATGGAATAAGATGATCTTTAAGGTCTCTTTCAACTCAAACCATTCTTTGACTTCATAAAGGAAAGTGAAGTGTATGAATCTCAAGGATTTATGTTTCTCTTCTAGATTGCTTGTAGGTCACATTGAGCTGTTTTGTTTTGTTTTGTTTTGTTCTCTCCAAAATAATCTTGTTCTAAGGTAATAAAGTTCAGATGGTAACTTTAAATACACATTTTAAAAGTTACCATTTTATACCTTCTTTCTGTGTGGGTTTATACTCCTTTTCTTACTTTGCTGAAAGTGGTCTTGTGAATTCTGATCTCCTACCTCACAGTCTCACTACACACAAACTATCATACATCCAGATGCATCACAAATATTATTGTTTTATCATCTTGCCTTTATGAGATTGGAAAATATTTCTAATCTCAGTTGGACTGAATCTCCTGGCTGGGTGGTTTTCAGTACTTCAGGGGGAAAAAGTAAACAGTTTTTTAGGAGTGTAGAACATGGAAGAGGGGCAAGTGTGAAAAAAATACAAGTGGTACTTTGGTTGGTGCCACATCCACTCTGGTGGGGCTGCAGCAAAGCAATCGTAAATCTGAGTCATTTCCCTCTGTCCTGGAAAGAAAGAGTCCAGATGGTCTGTCAGACTGCTGGAACCTCCAGCCTCCCAGAAATGACTTCTCCAGTACCTGAGGCAGGAGGGAGAGCTCTTTTGATCCTGCTGGCATCTTGTCTACATTGCTTTGCACATAAAAGTGCAAAGACTGAGGTGTTACAGACTGACTTTCTTTGCACTATGTAGCCTGATATTTCTATTTTAGGCTTTGTGGCTTGATAGAGAGAGGAAGAAAATACAGGATTTTTTAGCTTTGCAGCTTGCTAGAGATGGGGAGAAAATATAGCATTGAAAACAACTTTTAAGAGTTGCACGTTTGGCATATACAGTATGCATTTTTAAATTTTTCCTTTTTGAAGTGTCCATAAGCAGGTGGGTGCTTGGAAAATAGGACAGCAAGACGAGAATGACTGTTAATATTCAACATGCTTTATATGCAATAGCTTTGCATATATTTGTATTTTAAAAATTACTTTTTTGGCCCTCTATTTTATAGAACTCTTGTGGTATATTACCATAATCAGTTTTTCTTAAGTCCAGCTTGGAAACCCCTTATTGTTAAATCCTATCCTTCCATTTTGATAAACTTATTTTTCTCACATTATCTGTCCATCTGTGTACTTTATGGGTAAATTAGCACTTATCCAAGAAGTGGCCTGATCATTTTTAAAAGCTCAATAGAAGAGAGGGAGAGATACTCAGTGAGTAATGCTTTTGCACCTTTAGCCTCTTGTAGCAAAGAGAACCCAGTGGAACCTGGCATTTTTGAGAGCTGTAAAGCTCTGGGTAGCACTGTTCCATTTTGGAGGGTACATAGTAACATCTTATGCTTTTTATTGGAAAATAAAAGCGAGATAATTTTCTGTCTGAATATATAATGTATGAATGACTGCTTTTGAGACACTGATACATAAATTATAGATAGCCTTTCAGTTTCTGCACTATGTATTATTAATTAAAAACTGAAGATCTTCATCTACACCCTGATATGTAGGCCACTGGAGGACATATTTTAGTGTTGGGGACTATATAACCCAGGCAGAATGCAATAAAATACTGCCATTTTGTTGTTTATGGGTAGCATTTTGGTACACAAAATGGCCAGAGCCTTCTCCTATTACAGTGGACCGCAGGTGTTCTGCTTTCTGAAGAGGAGGCGTGAACAAGAATGAAGCTGACGTTTTATTTTCCTTTGCACACACACAAAAAATATGAAGAAATATTTGTATCATGCTTAGCCTATTTTATATAATTTCCCACATGGCATAGTATGCACTAGGAAATCTGTCTTCCTGTCCTTCACTCTGTCTTCCCATCCCCTCTCTTTGCAATAGATTTTAATGTTGTTTGGTGGGTGTTGTATCTGCCTGTTAGTCATCCTGAATTACAGGTTTAGAGGGCAACTGATGAAGATGATCAAATTCCCTGATATTCTTAATCGCTGAGCTTCTAAAATAAAATTGAAGAGATATATAACAAAGCACATAATCACAGCAAGCCATAGTTAGCAGGAATTCCTTTTAAATTAAAGTGGAAACAGCCTATCATAGACAGTTGAGATGCTGGTTAGTGATGGTAGGCCTATATTGAAGAGTAAACGTGGAGAATGTCCATTGCTTGTTTCTTGTAATCTGAGGATGTGCTATAGCCTTGAATTTGAACAAACAGCCTTTGTTGTGTAAGGCAAAATTGAATAAAAGCTAATATATGGCATAAGTCTACAATCACGAATTTATGGCAATCAGAATATGTCTGCCCAGTTCTGCACTTTTTTTAAAACTAGTTTTACATGGAGAACTACAGATGGTTTTGTGCTTGTTTACATTCTATGAATCAGCTGTAACTGCTAATGTAATACATGTTCGTGTAGCTTTCCATTTTTACTGACATAATTGTTCATGCTGGGACTGCTGCACAGCTGGGCTATGAACCTTATGCAAAAGGCAGGCATTAAAAATGAAGAAAAATGCAAGATACTGTCAGTGATTGAAATTCAGACTGAATCTGAGTCTGGTTCTGGTTCCTGGATTTCCCATCTGAATTGTTTATTCAAAGGAACGAGCTGGTTTTGTACATTTCCCCAAGACACAGCATTTCCTTGCGTGGTAATGCTGACTACATGACCTATCCTGTGTTCCCACATCAGCAACGCACCTTCTAAATGTCCTTTTATGAGGTCATCATGCACTGTTCATCCTTCTGTCAGCTTCCGGCAGGCTCCTCTCTGTAGGGTCTGCCGTGTGACACCTCCTCCCCCCAGGGTCTGTGCTGCCATGTGCTAAGCTTTCCCCATAAGATACAAAACCCAGACTAGAATGAGAGCTTCATTCTTCCTGTAGTTTATACACTGGGAACAGAGAAATCATTCTCTGAAGAACAGAGCACCTTTAGAACCTGTACAGATCTGAGGTGTTTATTGTCTTACAGACCAGATCTTGTCACAGTTTCCTTAAGCAAAATTTCCAAAGATCGAGGGGAATTATCACAGCAAGACTCAACTTCCCGATGTGCATACATGATAAGTTAGAATAAAAATTGATGTCTAATTATTACTCATCTCAGGCAGTAAGAGTAACAACCATTTATTTTCTTTTAGTGATAAGAAGGTAAAATAGGTGCCATCTGCTGATGATCGAAACAATTTTCCCCCCACTGAATACTCTTGTGCTTGGAAGTAGCTGCCTTGTTAAAGCCTTCCTTAAATGCAGAAAGCTTGTTTATGAATCGGAGCCCAGCTACTAAAAAGCCCTCATGTTAATATTTGAATGAGTTATTTTCTGATGAATAATCTCCCTACATTTCATTGCTGACTAAATGAAAATGGAAGGAAGGAGTTGGGGGAGAAAATTTGTTTGATTCTGTTGGACTGTAGCGGAGTAGCTGCTGGGATTTATAGGTTGCTTAGCTTCATTTTCCTCAGGGAAGGAGCTGATTCAGCAGTGTCTGCTGAGGTTTATGTTGATGGCCTGCTGCCCGTGCAGTCAGCACCATCAGAACAATGTGATCACCCTGTAATGCTGCTTGGATGGACTTTTAACTTTGACCCACGATGTACCCACGTTTGGCTGCTTTGCAGCAGTTGACAACAGGAGTACCCCAACCAGGCAAAACCCCCAGGATTTCCAAAGATTCCAAAGATGAAGCACAATAGTTGTCTCCATCCCTCACTACTCTGCTCCCCTCTGCCTTCTTTACTCCTTCTTGACTGCTGCCTCCTTCCAATGCCTTTTAGAGAAACTGGTAGGTCATGGCTGCCAGTGTTGACCTACCCCGAGTGTGGCCGTGCGTTGCCACGTGCAGGGTCAGAGCAAGCTGTGGTGCACCAGGGCATGAGTGTATGACCAGCTCGGGGAAGAGGGCAGGGGCAATGTCAGAGTGAAAAAGGATGTGGCACTGTAGGGCAGAGGAAACATCTGAGCTTTTTCTATTTCTGGATTCTGGGAAGCCCATGTTGCCAGAAGCTGTCCTTGTCATAGCCTGTGAGTAACCCTCAGAGGCACAGTGATTCAGAGCTACCCCTCTGAGTCATAGGGCAGCAAACTGATTTTCATTAAATACTTCTCATGCAGCTTCTTGCTAGAGTGGCATCAAGGTCAAAAATTATGCAGATCTGAAAACTGATGGAAACACATCTGAAGTTATACTACTTAGAAATAAAAACTTTGGAAGTGAGATTGAATCTGGGATACTGAACTTAGGGCAAGACTTTAGAGATAGACAATGGTATCTGTCACTTTCATTTCAAAATTCTGATGCCAGCTACTATCCGGGGCAATGTTCTGGACTGGATGTACAAAAGTCAAATACAGACTTACAGTACTTTTCTTTGCTGCTTTTCTGTGCTCCAGAGGACAATAGAAATTTATTTTTCTCCCTTATCAGTAATACATCGCACCTTCTCGTATCAGTTCCTACATGAAGGAGTACATACATGTATGTATAATCTCGTAGTGGAGCCATATTTCTCACCCACCTATCCTATAAGCAATTTATGCTGTTTTCAGTCTCATATGCAGAGTTCTATGGTTCATGTGCAGACACAAAATCAAAGGACTCAGGCAATGCTGACTTTCCTGTCATGTTCCCTTGCTCCAGAATAAATTGTGCTGTTCTTTCTGTTAGCACAGAGCAGTTCTGTGAGTCTTGCCTTTTAAATACACTGTTTCAAAACAGGCTTTTTGGAAATAACTATTGTGGCAGCAGGATGCTGAGTGGTGTGTGGGCTGTGTGAAAGTGGCTCAGGGATGTGAAACTCCAGCATCACGGCTCGTAGGGATTATTGGACACCAAGCAAGTAATGCAATAAAAGCTACACAGTGAAAACAGTCAGTTGCTGACATTTATGAGAGAGAAAAATAACAATTGTTCCTCTGAGCCCTTTCACCCATTATGCTTGTGCAGAATAGGGAAGATGAGACACAATGCTCAGCAACTGTATGCAATATGGTGTATTTGAAATCCTCAAAGTCAGGATTATATCATTAGAATTATGGTGCATACTGAGGAGCCATTTAGTCATATGGGTTTTGGCTGCGGCTGTGGCCAGTGCTGTTTTAAGAGAAAGAATAGTAATTATTGTTGAGGTAGATGGCTTAGGTGGAAGCTATGGTGCAATGTCTGTTTCCTGGTGTTTGACAAAAGCAACTAGAAATGAAAGATTAGGTTAAAAAGCCAGGCAATAGTAAACCTAAAAACAGTGACATACTTGTATTCCAGACAGCTGTTCTTTCTGGAATTTTGCTCTATTGATGATTCCATTTCTCTACTTTCTCTTTTCTCTACTTTTGAAACCTATGTAGTTAACCAAGTCCACTGACAACATATATGTATTCAGAAGGATGAAAAATTAAATGTCAAAATATAAAAATGTATGTTTATATATGTACATATTAAAAAATGCTTATCCACATGTGTATATACATATACATATATTTATTTATATACACTTCTTTAAAACAGTTTTGGAACAATTGTGTAGGATAAATGGTGTTTGTGGAATAATAGTTTTAGCGGCACCCGTTTGTTATGCTTTAATTGCTACGCTGTTCATGAATAATTTGGTGCATTTCTTGCCATCTAAACTCATGTCACACCACATGTCTTACCTATTTTGTATCTGAACCACTCAGGTTTGGACAACACCTGGAAAGTGTTGTAGACCCTTGTAAGAGATTGTTTTTCTCCTGTATCTTTGATTAAATCAAATCAGGGCTCAAAACTGAAGCACATTAGTGTTGGTTTCTGGGGGGTGTTCTGGTGCGGTGCTAGGACCTTCTGAAACCGACTCTTAGCAGAAAGTCACCGGCAGCCACTGCATTCACACAGACACACACACACATGCATCGGAGAGCTTCTTCGACAGATCAACGGCAGAGGCAGGAAGGGGCCTCGTGTGGAATTCCACAGCAGAGATTTATTTCAGCCCTGCGCAGGAAGGGAACCAGGGACAACAGGCACAGATCAATGGAGGGTCCAGGGTTAAATACGGGGGTGGGGAAAGCATCAGGGACCAATGGTCTGAGGGCATGGGGTGGTACACAGGGGCTAGGGTATGGGAACCAAGAGGGAACCAGTGAGGGAGGGACTAAGGAACAAGGGTGAATGGGGAAACGGGGAGGGGAGAACACTCGGGATTAGGGCCTGTGATATATAATGTAGATAATTCGTGCTTGTATATGTAATAAAATTGAAATAAATGAACTATAAAATTGAAAACTGTAAAATCCCAACAGTCAGAAATAAGGGGACAGAATCTCGCCAGGCTAGACAAAAATTTCACAAGGTTGGACAAAGGGGCCAGTATCCACCACAGCCTGAAATTCACATACAGAAGAAAGTCGAAAAATCCCAACAGTCAGAAATAAGGAGTGCGCCCAGTTCCAGGAACCAAACAAAGAACCTCCGGAACCTCTGATGGGCAGTTAATCACCAAGGATGGACCATCTATGACGCCCAGGAAACTCTTTGTCCAACCCTGCCTCGCAGAGGATGAACTACATAGATATGGTAAACCACGGAGAAGAATAGAACTCGCCCTCCACCCTGCAAAAACGGTATAAAAATTCCCGGCCGAAGGAGTCGGTGTGAAACAGCCAGACCCTGGTGCGACAGAGGCCAGAGGTTACTGTTTCGCCCAGCGCTGACTACCCGGGCTCAGCACTGTCTTTTTCTGATTTGTGGCTTTGTGCAGTCGAATTTCTGACTGACCAATAAAACTTATTTCTCTATAAATTTTATTGGGCTCATTTCATTTATAACAGGCCATATAGGATAGAAAGAGGCAAGAAGCCCAACGGGCCAATAGGAGAAACAGAACTGGGCACATTTCCATAACAGAACAGGGCATTCTGGGAGAGGTCATTTTTAGTCACCTTAATCCAGGGAGCATTTCTCCACTTCGGAGAAAGAATCTCCAGGGGATTCTTACAATTCCGGGTGCTGTGGGCTCACTGGCCACCACACATTAGAGGTGTTTTGGTGTTTGAATTGACCCCTTATAATAGTTTTATGTATTTGATTTGTTTCTCATAAAGTGTCAACACCATATACGTAGGTTTATGTATATCTGTGGATACTGCATAGATGTGCTGTACAAATATGCACACAGGATCTTTGGTTACACATAGCGATGTTGTGTGCCTCCTCTGTTTATCCTCTAAAAATTGAAGAGGAAAATAATTTTGGGTTAGGCAGTTAGAATTATGGCTATGCTAGACAATTATGTTTAAGTAGAGATCTAAAAATGAGAAAATAGGAATGCTATAAATATTGGCCATATTTTTAAATGAATAGACACAGCACTCCTTCCCACATCCAAAGCTGTTGCTTTATATTTGGAAGGAAAAGTGATACCTTCATGAAGCATGCACTTGCATCTCCTTTGCTGAGTTACCTCCTTAATCAGTGAAGACCATATTCTGTCCCCTTTCCCTTTCAGTTAAACTGTAGGGAAAAATCCTTTCTTTTTTAGGTACAGCAGACAGGTCCCATTATTAGTATGTTGTAATAGGACCCAGCAGGTGTTACTATCAACAAAACATTTCATCTCAGTTGGACATTCTTGAATAAATATTAAAAATATATGCAAATACAATTTGATATCAAAACATAGCAGTCCACTGAAATACTTCGGTCACTAGTGGTGTGAAGGGTTTAAAGTTGAAGTTTATCTCTCAAACTTAAAGAGTTCCAAACTCCAACCTGAGTCCAGAACCACGAGTACAATTTGTAATGTGAAACTAGTGCAAGTCTTAGGAGATAATATTATTATTTAAATATTGCAGGTAACAAAAATTTTAAATTTAAGGTCCAAGCTGTTAAGGTTTTCAATTAACCTGTTGCCATTTTTTCCTGTTTGAAAATTGATGCTCTTTATTTAAATGGGTAGATGGCTGTAGCAAGGCAGGTGGGTACAGAGCATCACTTACGTTGTATGTTATGTGGGACACAGTGACACAACATTTCAGTGTTTTAGTGCAAGGGAGAGAACAGAAGGACGCTGTAAAATACACTAAATGTGCAAAGAAGCATCATCTGGGTGAAGAGATATGAATGTCTCACTGCAAAGGGGCCATGATGTTGGATCTCAAATAGACAGGCTTGTGTTCACATAGTTTGATGCCCTTAAAATACCTCCTTTACTGCCTTCAAAGTTTTTTTATTACTTGGATTAGAAAAGTAAGAACTGAAGATACCACTGACTTGTCTGGGCCAAATCTTTTTCTCTGAACAATATATGTCTGCCAATGCAACAACTAAAATGCTCAGTGAAAACCATTCTTTTTTTTCTGTAAAGTTTTCTAGCAATATGGTCACTTGAAATGTCCAACAGTAGAGTCAGATGGAAAAAGTATAAGAAATCCTTTGTGTGGTGTTTGCCACCCCTGGGAGGCTCCAAATCCTGGATTGCTTTGGGTAAAACATGTCAGTACTGCACCACCACCTCCAACAATGAAAAATGAAAATCATCAGGAAAGCAAAAAGGCAGAGAGGAAGCCCACAGCTTGTGCCTGGCCCATAAGAATCACATGAAACTTAAAGTGCACAAGATCTGTTTGAGTCTTTGTAATTGCTTTCTTTCCTAATCCTGGATGCACTTAGAGGTAAGTCAGAACTGCACCATGCAAAAGCTTCAGCTTTTTGAGAAGTGAAAACTATTGATTGTCGTGGACTCTACGGACTGCAATACTTGACCCGTAAAAAAAAATTATCAAATTCTATGAATAATTTCCAGTAACACAACAAATTTGCAGTGTTGCAGCAGCAATTAAACTGAGGCTGTTCTAGTCAGGGCACAAAGGATGTCCTGTGGTTAAGACGAGATATTATTGGACCTTTTTTTAAATTGAAGCTTCTTAGCTCTCATTCTTCCAATCTTTGATGTTGTAGCTGGTGGGAAATGGAAGAAATATGCTTGAAATTATAGTTTCCCAACAGATTGAAACTTTTAATTTGGAAAGTGGCCCAATCATAGTGGCTGTTTCTTCAGAGGGGCGGAAACCTTTTAACTTTTTACAGCCTGTAGCAATTTTTCCAATTACCCAAGGCATTTATAGTGTGGGATGACATTGGGAAAGATACATAAAGGATTTGAGGACTTATGAAAATAGAGTAAGCAAGCACATTTTGTGGCAGCCTAGGAGTAGCAGGAGTCAAAGGTGAGTGAAGACACTTGACTGTAGGATAGCTCTTTTGCTCCCACTAATTGTCAGACACAAGACATTTATCTTTAGATTTTTTCCATATGTCCATCAGTTACTGGATTGAGAAGAAATCATAGCCTAGATGCAGGCCTGAAATGAGCTTAGTTGCCCTCTGGCCTGCAGGTGGGGAGTACATGGCCATCAATTTATACTGCCCTGTCTCAGTCAGTAAGAATGGTTGTATTGGCTGCCAAGTTGCAATTCAAGAAGACAACAAGCCTCTCTTGTCTGGTGTTAGAGGCCACCAATAGTTTCAGTGGTGGATGTTGTGTAATAGGTTGAGTTCAAGATGCAGACATCTCACATAGTCATTGTCCTTTCTATTTCCTCTTCTACCACAGCATATAGTTTCCGGTCAGTGGCCTTTTGCCATCATTTCCCTTCCATCCTTCATCTCTTGCCTCCTTTCATCACTTCCCTTTCAATGTTTCTTCATTCCCATGTTCTGCAGGAAAACACACAGTTGCCGTCATAAAAACCATCAATACTATTAGAGAGATGTTTCTTTGATCTTTTTCCAATAAAGTCATCACATGAAATTTCTAATTTGTTCTGAAAGAGCACTCCATAAATCTTACCACAAACATCAACCTGGCATTTCACAGGGCTGCTTGAAAAGAAATTACTGAATGAATTTAGAATGCTATGACTGTAAATACAAGGTATTCAAAGGATGAGTCTTCCTAAAAAAAGCATCCACTGATCAGTGGATGGTAAAAGTTGCAAGTGCATTATTAAGCTGTGTTAAGTTTTCTTATTTTTAGAATAATTAAAACTATTTTTTTCATTCATAGACATTTTTGAAGCAGTATCAAATATTTGGAGAAGTACAAGTACAGAGAGTCCATTGCTTTGTTTCTCATTCATTCTACCCATACTGTGCCTATAAAAAGTGAGAGAATTCCTTTTCTGAAGTCTTTTCCAGTGTAGGCAGATTAGGCCGCACACAGACAGAACAGAAGCAGAAATATTAGGGAATTAATATAATAAATGGTTCTTTTCCTGTTTTACCAATTTTATGTAAAGCTGAAATAGTTAGCTGTTTACTGGCTCCTTTTTAATGTGATTACTGCAACTTTTTTCACTGTCTTCATTCACTTTGAATAGCTTCCTATCTTTTCCACATTGAAGCAGCAAAATAGCGCCCCATGAAGCCTGGGTTCTATGTGAAAAGTTTCAGTGGAACCTGAGAAAGCTTCACTTGTCCTCTTCAGGATCTATAGGAACAACTCAGCCGGTTTTTCTTTTGTCACTCTCCCTGTGCCTGTGCGGTTTTGTGAAGCTGTGCAGGCTCCCTCTGGTGGCCCACGGCCACTGGCCAGGCGAGAAATACCGTCTGCAATAGGGAGGTAGAATATAGGAATTTCATAGAGCGGGTAGTTCTTGGATTTGGCTTTTTATTAGTGGAGGCTGTCGTTAACAATCTAAATTTATACAAGAATATAAATTTAAAAAGTATTACATATAATTAGACATAAATATAATAAATATAAATTTGTTGTGATAGTCTAAAAGTCTCTAAGTGAAGACTCCTATTTCATTTAAAAATATTTTGGTATCTTAGTTGTTATCCAGCAAACCAAGCATTGTTACTTCCTTCCAAAGATTGCAAAACAAAGAAAGTTCATTTTAGCAGTTTTTATCATCAGGCACCGATATGAGGGCTGAAAAGTAAACAACCATCTTGCCACTGATTCACATTTCCGTTGCTGGTGCTGTTCACATTTCTTTTACATTTGCTATTATGCTTTGCATAGCTGGAAAGTTTAGTGAGTTTAGTCATTTAAATTCCATATCAGCACATTTGAATGTTTTTTCTTTCCTCTGAATGGCAGCCGTGTGGGCCACATGCAACCCGTTTTCTTCTGTCCTGCTTGGGGTGGACTGTGAGTGGGATCCAGGCTGAGCCCTCCCTTGTTCCCAGTTTGCAGTACAGATAAGACATGATTTGTAAAGCAGGACATGGCAGTATTGACTGGAATAAAGCTCTCGGGGCATCTTAAATGCTTTCATTTCTACACAACATTTTTCTAACATTATATTCTTTGTATCTTTTGTTATATAAGTTTTAACGGAGGAGTTCAAAGTCTGAATATAAATTATGAACCACTTCTTTTATTGTGTTTTTAGGCTAAATCAGTGTCTATTAACATCAGTGGTAACCATGGACTTCATCAAAAGTAAATCGTGCTCTTATATAACATATTCAGAAGAGAAAAGATAAAAAGATCACCTCCATTCATGTTTTTGGAACTACAAAATATGTTATTATTTTTCTTACAGTGATTTACTTTCATTCTTTGTTTGTTGTAGTGTAAAAGTCAATGTTTCAGACCATCTACCATAATGGATTGTATCAACAGATACTTTCTTAATAACTATAAATGCTGTATTGGCAGTCGTAACAGAAAGGAAATTCAGTCTTAATAGCAAGAAGTACATGTTATTCCAAAAAATATGTCAGGAGTCCAAGGTCCAAGAAAAGCAATTTAACCTAGTGAAAGGTATTTTGTAGTGGGTTTTTTATTGCTAATTTTTTAATTTCCCTAAAACGGATGATGTAAGTCCAGTGTCCTACAAAGCATAGACTGGTGTTGCCTTTCCTGTAGCCAGCACAGCCAGGGGAACAAAGTCTGTACTAGTGCACTTCTGGGAGAGGATGCTCATCCTGCTGTGGGAGTAGAGGAGGGGAACAGACTCAAGGGCACAACAGAACTGTCGGGGGACACCTGCACTCAGGCACTGCACTGGCTACAGCTCTTTCAGAGCAGCACAAAATGTATGACTTTTGCCCATATTCAGTGGAATTCATTCCAGTGGTTGCCTGCCACCCAGGATCAGCAGCCCTCAGCCTGCAAGTGGGCACTGCACTGCAGGGAGTGACTGCACTTTTGTGAGTGTGAGGACAGCTCAGCTACCTTTGCCATTATAACCATCTTTTCCTCTCGTCACTGTCATCTAGGAAAGCAAAAGCAAACAAACAGAAAAACAAATGCACAAAAAAAACTCCCACCAAAGCAAGCACCAATTGCCTCTTTTCACAGGTATCTAGTATAGTATTATCTAGTGATCTGAAAGCACATTTTGCTTTGGTGTACACTCATACAACTTCAGAGAGTTCATTGGTAAAATGACGCCAAAATTCTGGTTGTGGTGAATCCATCAGGTGTGAATTGACCATAAACCAGACTGAACAGTTCCTGAGGGTTTTATGAAACATTCTTTAGAAGAAATTCTAGAGGGGGAAAATAACAAAACTGAAAGAGTATATATGACATACTGAGTTTCTGTATGCTGCAGTATTTCTGTAATGTGTCTAGATTTGTTTGACGCGAATTCTGCTTTGCTCCTAAACTCTATTTTTAATGGAGCACAAAGAATTAAATAAGCAGATGTAGAACTATACTGTTCTTTAAACTCTTGAATAATACTTAAGCATGGGCAATGACTCTGATGTACAAGGATGAGTTCTGAACATTGCCAAATATTTCAGTGTATGTTAGCTGAGAAATTTTGTTTTACAAACATATTAAAAGATCACTGGTTGGTTCCTGGACTGTTTTGGAAAAATGAATCTATGAAGCCAGTAAGGCACAGTGTGTTCATGTATGTTTAAAATACAGGAAAACATTTGATCTCCTCCTTTCCTTAAAACAAATGAGACGGCAGCTCTGTGTGGCAAAGATGAGCTGCCACATCTTTGTGCTCCTATACCTACATGAAATCTGATCTGCTTGTCAGAATAATTCAGGTGATTTCCACCAATTTCATCAGCTTCTGGATAGATCCCAAACTTCCTGCGTGAAAGTTACTTTTTCACAAGAATAGCTTTCTCCTGGCATTTCAGAGCCTGTTGGGATAAGTAAAATCTAATATATTTACTTCTATAGTCAAAACGTTTAAATAAACTGAGAGTGAACTCCAGAAAACCATCAGCCAGGGTCCACCTGAGCTTCTGTCTGTAACTCCTAGGTCCACAAAAATCTCATCTCGTAAAGTAATGAGCTGGTTTGCCACAGACAGCCTGTAGAAAGCTGAGTATGGTCTATAGATCTTAATCAATTCAAAAAGGAACATTTCCAATACATTTTAAAGTCTCTTCTACATGCTAGCAGAGGAAGAGAGATCTCAGTGAAGAACTATATCTAATACTGTTTATGAGAGTGAATGCTATCCGCTCCAGCTCTGCTAGGTGCAGTAACTTAATTTACTGCTCTTACAACACAGATCAAATTCAAATCAGAGTCCAGGTAGAGTGGGCATGTCTTCTTTGGTAATGTAATATAAAAGTAGTTCTCAGTGGAGATTAAAAAAACACTGTATGCAATTTATACAGAAGGAAAACTCTTATCTATACTATGTTGAAACCTTTCTTAAGGAAACCCTCTGTGTGGCCATAGTTCTTCATTCTGTGAACAGAGATGTAGAAAGAAGAAAGCAGGGGAAGTCGCATCAAAACCACCAGGAGCAGGAGGAGGACTGAGACAATTTTGAAGCTAATTTCATACACTCATTTCTTTTTTAATTGCTTTGATCTTTTGAAAAGTCTGTGTTATGCACTGAAAAGCTGGAAGATAGAGCACTTGCACTACTGCATGAATTTATCAGCTGTAGTAGAGCTGAAATAGATAAGCACTTCTGTGTGTGTGTGCGTACTTTATTAATAGAAGAGCATGGAAAAGTGAAAGTAAATATACTTTTATTAGAAAGTTAGATTTTGTGATTTATGCTGCATTATGAAAAAATTATTTTCCTGACTGTAATGTTGTGATTGGTTAGGAATGTGATTTGTTAGGGAATAGAAGAACAGGGATGAGAAAGGGATATAAATACTATGGTTTGCTGCTCCAGTAGTATTTTCCCAGCAGCACAGCAGCACCAGTTGGTTGCTGTAACTGGCACAGGGAGAAGCACTCCTGATTGCTGCATGGCCTCTGGAGCGGCATGGGAAAGAGAA
Source organism: Dryoscopus gambensis (assembly GCA_013389985.1). NCBI lineage: Eukaryota > Metazoa > Chordata > Aves > Passeriformes > Malaconotidae > Dryoscopus > Dryoscopus gambensis. The sequence continues at coordinate 5,538 of WEIT01029665.1, read as the reverse complement.
CGCTTGGTTAAGCAGCAGGCTGAGGGTATTTCTGAGACGTGCAGTGTGGCAGCTCCAGACTTACATGATTTACCAAAAATAATTGCTGTCAGGGTGTTTTACTGCTTGTTTGCTTTGCCCTCTACTATACCCTTCACTGAATTAACATTGTATGACAGGAAGGAAAAGGTGTCGCCTGACAGGTAGAGCACTGTTTATTAAAGGGAAAGGAGAGGCAGACGTGGACTCTGGTCCTTCTACCCAGAATTTTGTATTGTTTCATGAAGGTTTAATAGAAAACTGCAGAGTGGGGCATTTGAGTAGGGTCCGGGCCAGTAACTGCTCCAGGATTGTGTTTGTTCTGACTTCTCTTTCTCTTGCTGTGTTTTGAAGATGAGAGGCCGTGCAGAAAGCAGTCAGCTATCAATAGCGTAGTGATCAACACACTCTTTGGAGAGGGAGGTATCTGACAAGCTTTCCAGGTGTTCAAGAACGTAGGAGACCACCACCAAATTTCTGAAACACAATGAGACCAGGGCGAGAGGGAAGGCTGAAAAAGTATGTACCATGTCTTTTATGAATGATGTGCCTTAGGAGTGTATTACTTTAAGAAATGTACCTGCAGTAATGCCAGTTAAAGCCAAAAATTTGAGCAGAAATATCAGGCAGATAATACTTTGCCAGGACTTGTCATGGTAGCTTTAGAGTGCACAACTTACAGAAATGAATAATTACTGTTGAAAATCTTTTTCTGCACTGCACAGCTCTGAAGGCATTCTTGCATCACCTGAAAAAGCATTGCTTTCAAATGCCAAGCACTGACTGAAAGAATATAACCATTCAACATATTTTTAGGTCATTGTAGGGACCAATAAATCACAGCTGATAGGTCATGTGGAATTCTTGCTGGAATCACAACCTTTCCGCTTCATATAAATCCTCCAACCACATGGTTCCTGGCCAAAGTCACAGAGAACACATAAGCCAGGCTTAACAGGCAAGAGTTATGAGGGATCCTATTTCTTTCTTTAGGGAATAAATGAATAAGCCAAGAAAACAACTCAGCAGGTCGCAGGAGAGCAGATCCTGGAGGAGTTACCACCTGTCAGCGGATATCTTGGCTCACAGTTAGAAATTGTAGTGTATGTGCAAGATCAGCATTTGGTAAGTTAGCCAGGAGACCACCTCATTCTCTGTCAGCAATTGGATCACTGGGTTAGTGCAAGTCATTTATCAGGAGTACTTTAAGAAAACACTTAGAGGAATGTTGAATCAGGAGAGAAAAACAAAACAAGGTAAAATGGGGGTGTTATGTAGCTTTTAGACAAAATACACACTTGCAGAGTGTTATCCTGCAAGGGGTAGTCTATGGAACATGCTCACCTAGCAGGCCAAATAAATTGCATAAAGAGAGTTATCCAACAGGGAGCAGATAGTTTCCTCCAGAGAACAAATGAGAAGGTAAGGACAAAACAGAGTTTCTGAAGTGGTATAAAAGAGTTTTCTAATGAAGAAATAAAACCAAAGATCTGACATTTCATGTTGATGTATAAATCTTTAGGACTGCTCACAGCTTATACAATAGACAGCAACATGAGCTAGCAAGAAAAAGAAGCCTTTTTGTAAATAAAGATGCTTTCCTGGATATGCTCAACCACCTCATTGACGCGGGAGCACTAAGAGGAAATATTGCCACCTAGTAATGCTGAGGTCTCCTGTGTGCAAGGAAGTGGTTTGTAGGCCCAGATGTCTAAGTGTTGTCTTGCAGTGGCAACTTATCCTTATCTCTTTTCCATGGGCTCATTCTGGGAATGTTTTAGAGCAAGGAATGAGGTGTTCTATTGGCTCATGTTTTTGGAATGCTTTAGTGGTTTTTGCTGAGGAATCCAAGCCTGGGCAAAGAGTTCTCTGTCAAGCTATGCTAAGGAGGTGATGACGCAAACTGGAATGTGGATTGTACAGAAGGTTGTGGAGAGGTGCCATTCTCCTGCTAGATGAAGTATGGGAGAGGAGCTCCTCTGCCTCAGGGAGACATAGAATGGAAGTCTTTATTCCTCATGGCTGTCACAAAGGTTCCCACAAGTTTCCCAAGCACATAAATGAAGAACAGCCTCTAAGATAGGCAGAAACATTGTGAAAAGTCCAGGTTATAGAACAATAATCACGTTCATTACAGTTAGTCATCCAGTATAATTCTTTGGTCAGAATTAGTGGTTACAGTTCCAGGTTTGTGAAGATAATTAAAAGTGCAGCCTAGCTAGGTCTTGGTTGCCTTGTCTTCTTGCTCTGTTTGGCAAAATGAAATTTGCAAGATTAATTTGCCTCAAACATGCTAAATGTGCTTTGTTTTTTGCACAGCTGGGCAGTTCCTGAATGGCTGAAGGCACTGAGGCCTCACTGCAGCACACACAAAATGTAAAGAGACAGCTGGGTAACAGGCAGCCCATTAGGCCTTGTTGCTGTGTTCTCTCCATGCACTGGAGTAATCCTACTGATTACTTGATAACCCTTGATAATGTTAGAGGGGCCAGCATGCAGTGCAGAGCTTCATTCTGGAAGGAACAGAAAGGAATAGTTCCTCGTATATAATTTTAAATATCTTGGGTAATGTTTCACAAAAAGAAGTAAGAGTATTAAGTAAGACTAAATTGAACTGGTAAGGACTTTTTTTTTTTGTGTTCTGTTATTAAAGGAGAACAATTAAAAAGTGTCCTTTCTGCAAACTGGTAAAATTATATTGTAATTTACGTTCATTATTAGAGTCATGCCAACTGGTATTATAACAAACTTCATAAAGTAGTCCCTTTGGAATTGTGTCACTGTTTTAATTACCAAACTCATGCATTTTGGTCATTTATGTCTGTATTATATATCAGGAAAAATGGGCTTCATCGAACGTTGCGTAACTGACGATTGTTTTCTATAATGATTTGTAATGAAAACAACTGGTGGGCAGTTCCAGTCTGTTATTACTGTAAATCAAATTATTTCAGCTTTCACTCCTCCTGTTCTTGATCTCTGTATTTGGGATGAAGTTTTGGTGTGCTTTTTTTCCAGAATAATTTCCGAAATATGTGTTTGGGGGAGGACTTGAAATGATAATCCAACTGTTTATAATAATGAAGAAGTAATGGCATTAAACCTAACAGAGAAATTCATAGGACTTTAGGCTGAGAAATAATTGCAGTTTGCTAAAATCAGGGCAAGAATTCTTAAGCATGTTTTTAAAAGTCTTCATTCACTGCTATGTGGTTATAAATACATTGTATTCTGATGTTGTGATGTTTTCTGACAGAAGTTGCTTAAAATCTGCAGTATTAGGAAGATTAGGAATGTCTGTGGGCTTCAACAACCTGGTAACAGTAGCTGTTGTAAATAAACACAGCAGTGCTTTTATAGTGTTAAAGAGTAGGAAATAAGTCGAAATATATACCTCAATTCTATGATAATACGAAGATAAAATTTAAATTTATGGGAAGATGCAGTTAAGCTCATGAAGTAAGGAGATGCAAAACAGATCAGTGATCTTGCAGCAGATTCACTCAAGCCAAACAGTGTTACAGACATAAGCATTTGCAAGTTTTCAGAGGTATGATATTTTCTTGCAAGCCTGAACCTGACCTATTTTGTTCACTGCAATTTAAAGCACTTGAGACTGCAGAGGCTAGAGGAAAGGTTAGTAGTTTTTAAACGATAACATTCCAGAGTTGCTGAGACCAGCAGTAAAAAGTAGACCTTTAAGACAGGGCCTATCAGGCTGCAAGAAGTTTCTTAGGGAGATCATTTTCATTTTTGTCTGTCAAATTGCTTCTGCTGCTCCTGCTTTCCTCACTCTCAGTTCACCAGCTCTTACAGGTACACAGACCTTTCTGGCATAACAGCTAAAACAAACTCCACACCTTACTCTTCCTGAAGTAAAGTTGTATGAAAGTGTGAACACATGGCATTAGACTGTATATGTTTGCTTTATATCTGTGTTCAAAAGTAAGTGTGGGGATGAAATGGCAGATAGAAAATAAGCACATCAACCAGTACAACCTCTAAGGAAAAAGCGGTTTCCTTGGAGGTGCAAGACAAGAAAACTAACATTAATGACATTAATGCTATGAATGCTCCCAGGCAAATTGACCATCATGGGTTTGTTTGTTTGTTTGCTTCTTTCATTGTACCGAAAGAGTTTTTGAAGTACTGAATACAGAGAGAAGATGTTTTCCTCAGCAACTATGCCTCCAGAAAAAGGTTTTGTCTTGTTCTCTTGCATGTTTTACAGCATATAATAAAATTATATCACTGGTAGAAAGCAGGTACCAAGCCTAGTGAACTCCAGTGGGGATCCTGTTGGTGTTAGCAGCTGTGGTTGTTCTGGAGGCAAAACCGAAAGTCCTGTTGGAGGTTCAGCTCAGGTTGGTGCAAGCTGTTTGCCTGAGCCAAAGAGTGTGATCTGGGAGGCACAATTTTCTATTTCCTTTAAACCTCAGAGAACACAACCCTTGGTGCTCAAAATGGCCCAGTGTTGCCTACCAAGAACCATGATCAGGGTTTAAGGGGAAAGAAATACAAGGCCTAATGCATTGCTTTTCCCATAGCAGCATAAGTCAGTATTTTGTTGTAATTAAGGGAAACCAGCTTACAGTAGCACTGTGATACAATCTGGGAGATAGGAATCCTAAAGCATTTGCATTTTAAGTTAAGTATTTGGATAAACTGAAATATTGAATATTCCGCCAAAAAGAGAGAGAATTTGGAATTATTTAAAAAAGGGATTTATTACCCGTTCTTAGTTTTTGTTTATCTCAGCTGCTGATTTAATAGCTTGGGCAGAATTCTCTAAAGATTTAGTGAATTTATGGATTAAAATATTAAACTAGAATGAAACAATCTACACACTCTGTAATTGCAAATTATCTGAGGGCAGGTTGCTGCAAATGGCTTGGTGGTCTGTTGTGCTGCTTCACTCCTCAGGTGAGAGGCTGTGTTT
>WEIT01029664.1:60961-80417 GCA_013389985.1 Dryoscopus gambensis | reverse complement strand
ATTGTTATTTAGGCTAAGCCTATGCATGACAACTTACCAGTCCACAACATTTTATCCTAACTGTAAGATCAAAATATTGATACTGCTATGAAACCTATGCAAAAGTGGAATTCTTGTAGTGAGAGACAAGAAAGACAAGAAGCTGAATATCTACTCAGAGCCAAGCTAAAAGCCTTTTTAGTTTTTTTCTTCTGTATTTCATACCTGTGTTTATTTGTTTTCAGTAAGTTACAAGCCTTGTTAAAGCTACAACAAAGGCTATTGATGTATTGCTTCCAACTTGGCAAGAGCTAGCAAGTACATGAAGTTTCACAAGATCATCCCAGAAATAGTTCCAACAAAATTTCTAAACAGTGTTCTATTTAAAGATTTTCTATTTGTCTTAACAAGAGTATTAGTGTAAAGATAGTTCCAATTAACTTTCCCTTACTCATAGCTTTTTTTTCCAGTATGTGGCTTTATATCATTCATAGCTGAAAAAAAAAAATCCCTCTTCCTGTCTACTTACAAATGTTTTTCATTGAGTGATAAATTTGCTTAAAGATGTTTTCTATACAGTTTGTGTTATCACTAGTTTTACTTTATGCAAATTAAACCAGCCCTTACAGTGCCGCAGAGTCCTAAGATTTTTTAAATGCTGGAAGGATTTATCTTAAACTGCACTTGTTGAAGACAACCAGATTTTTGGCACTAGAGAAATCAGAGCCAAAAGATCAATATTTTTGTGAGGTGAATCTGATTTCTAGAAATACAGTATCTAAGGCATAATTTTTTTAATATTATCTCTATGAAACATTTGTGGTCTGTCACAAACTGCTTCCTGTGATTATTGATGGGGTTTTTTTTACGAAAAAGATGAAGAGTTATTATCTGCGGTTCACAAAATTGTTTCTGCTTCTCAGTTAGGATTAATTACTTATCACAGAAACCAGCAAGTAGCCAAAAAGATCTGGTTAAAGTTCTTTAGCACGCAATTCCATCTTTATCTGCATGTTATCAACTCTCTGACATTCCCTAGGATGGGGTAGGAAGCTGATCACAGGCAAATTTAATTTTTCTGGCAGCTCCTTCCTGACTTTGGGAGAAGAGCCATCATTCATGATGGGGCCAGAAGCAAACGTCAGACAAGCAAAATGCCACTGTTTTCCACTATGTGGCAGGTGCACATCTTTTCAATGTATACAGCTAGGAATGCCAGCTCAATGCTCATGCTGGAACAGATATGCAACTATGCACAAATGAAAAGGGTTTGCAACCCTCAGGTGCACACATGAGTGTCTCACTGGGTAAAAAAAATATAGATATATTTTACTAAATACTCCACTTCTTTCTTGGAGGAGCTGGCATTTTCTCCTTTGGTGATACTGCCTAGAAAACATGATTAAAATCAGTGCTCGGTGTACATACTCAAAATCCTAGTAACTTCATTAATATAAAAGTAAACAGGGAAATGAAATCTCGATCTAAAGGCAATAGGCACATCTTAAAACAATGAATTCCAGTCTTTAAAATTACATATGCACTAACTTTGCACAAAGTCAGTCATTCAGCAAGAACATTTGCTGAAACTTGGGTACACACTCTGCTGAATTAAAAAAATCTAAACATGGCCTAGAAATTTTAAAAAGTAGTATTTTCTAAACAAGCCCGTACTTGGCCTGAAAAATCATCAAAGATCTTTTAATAACTGTTTTTTTTTAAATGCAAGGCTGGTGTTACAGTCAACAGTCCAGACATTTTTCAGTTTAAAACTCGTGAAATTATGCTTTTAAATATGAGAGCTGCTCTGCTTCCAAAGTTCAGTTTAAACTTACAAGGATAGAAAAGGCTGAAACTGAAAAAAAGCTTTCAAAATGCCTACAATATTTTAAATGACCCAGTCCATCAGTTTTGTCTCAGTTATTAGCTAATAAACTTTAGAGAAAGAAAAATGTAATCACATTCTTTTCCTAAGAAAAAACTTTTGGAATGGGTTCCCACAAAGCAACCCTTGAAAGAAAAGAGGATCTCTATATTTAACTGGTTTCTCATTACAAGTAGCTTTTGCATTTTACGCTGCCACCCAGCAGAAGTATGACTACTCCTTTGTCCTCTAACACTAGCGTGTGGGAGGCTAGGGATGGAAAACAGACTTGGGGGCTGCTGAAACCATTTGTTCAGCCAGTGGGTGGACCCAGCAATGGCCATGGCCTGCACTGCACTGAATAACTTCAAGCTGGAGGGGAACATGCTGCCTTAAGGATAAACAAGGAGCAAGGAACTTCCTCTCAGACAGAAACAGAGCAGAGGAAGATTGGGCAACAAATTGCAAATTGGTCACACTCTTGTTCACGCCCTTTTTTTGACTCTCTGCTCCTACAGTAGAACAAGAAAGTCCTAATTTCTGCCAAATATTGGGTCAAAAGTTAGAGGAAATTATGAAACATAGAAATAATTTAGCTTGTGAAATTTTACAGTTGAAAAAACATGAAATGAGAAAACAGGATGAAAAGCTTTTCCATTCTTAACATGATTTTCAGTGAGAGGGAGGGATATTTCTATCAGATAATCTGCTGAATTTTCACTAATTTTCTGTTCCAAAACATAGAATAATTGAGTCATTTACGTTGGAAAAGACCTCTAAAATCATCAAGTTCAATCATTGACCTAACACAGCCAAGTCCACCACTAAACGATGTCCCTTGCCACATCTACATGTCTTTTAAACACCTCCAGGGACAGCGATTCCACTACTTCCCTGTTCCAATACTTGACCACCCTTTCAGTGAAGAAATTTTTCTTAATATCCAACCTAAAACTGCCCAGGCACAACCTGAGGCCATGTTCTCTTGTCCTATTGCTTGCTACTTGGGAGAAAAAACAACAGCCTCCTCACTACAGGAAGTTGTAGAAACAAGCTAAACCAGTTCAGTTTTCTGAGCCACTCCTTAGAAATCTTGTACTTTAGACATGCGAAAATTCAAGAACTGATTTTTTTTTAATAATCTTGCAATTCCTCCCATGTTCTAAAAATTCTGAATAAAAAAACATTAGGAGTGCAGAAATTGAGTTTTGAACAATGATAAACTGCTGAATGTGGAATGTATCACTTCAGCAATCTTCTAACTTTTGCTCCTGTAATAAGGAAAAGGAGAAACTATTTCAAATATCCCTCAGATTAATCTTCATGCTATGCACAGTGTTGGCAGCAGAGATTCTAGTTTAATCAAGCCAAACATTATTCGTAAAATGAAAGAAATGCTAAAATAAGTTGCCTGTCTGGACTTTTTCCTGTGATGTGTATTGCATGGACTACCTGCAGAGCTAGACTTCGAATAATATCAGGATTAGAAGAGAATGCTTAGAGATGAAGAACAAGATCAGTGCTGTCCCCTTCATTAGCACAGTCTGAGGAATCGTTAAGATGCTGTTTTCTTGCCGTCACAGGAATACATTTAGTCAAGAATTCATAACATAAACACACACACAAAAGATGATTTGTGTAGTTTTTTAGAAATATGGGAGAAGTAAGGGGTCTCCACCTGACTTATCATTAGTAGATGTTTTCTTTAAGCTAATGAACATATAGTACTACACTGATAAAACTACCTCTTTCTCACACTGAGAACTGAATTTCTTTGTCTTGGCTACTAGTGTAGTAATTTCCAAGTCAAATTAATAGAAATACTTTTAGCATTGTTTCTAACTTCTTTTCGTGTTACTAACAAACAGATGGGTAAAAGCATAAGATCCACTGAACAATAAATCCAGCATGAAAACAGCTGGAACAGTAAGATCATAAGGATACTAATTTATGGCAAGATTTCTACTATAAAATTACAAATTTTTTTGGCTGTACTGCAGTTATGAAAAGAGAGGTCAGACTTGTCAGAATAATTGGAAAAATATTAAAATTTATCTGCCTTGTTAGATTACACCTTGCAATTGCTTCCAGTTGGAGGAGAAGGAAGAAATTATTTAGTGTTTTTTATAGTCTTTCCTTAGCAGAAACTTCTCTTCTTTCACAGTATGGGAAACAATTATTCATCCTCTCATTCAAAGCAAAGTATGTCCAGATTAATATAATAAATTATGTCTGATAATAATGATGTGTGATAATAATCTGTGAATAAACATGATTTATCCACCTGTCAAAAATGCTAAAAGGAAGAAAATTTACTAAGTTCAGTTTATCAAATAGGGTTGTACTTTAGACAGCCATCTATCCTCAGAAGTTTTTTGTGCAATCTCCCATTGTAACTTAATTTTACACAAGGATTCAAACACCTGTTTTAATCACTCAGCTATTCAATATATTTTTCAATGGCATTCTAGTCTTTATGACATTTCAGACATCTCTATCCTAGATGATGCTAGTTAAGTCCAGTGTTTTGCCATATACATGTGCATGACATAGATGAAAGCCATATTCACAGAATGCTTTCTCACAGAATTTCTCTCCTTTGCCTCTAAAGCACCTCACTGACATTTATGTAAGTGCTAGAAAATTGGTGGTTTATGTGTTAGGGGTCCATTTTTCATTCAGTTTAATGACACACTGGGATAATTTAGTTTTTTGCAGTAGGTTACTTTGATAAACAAGGAGCTGTCAAAACAGGCATGAACATGAATCGACAAAACCATGAACTACATTAAAAAAAAAAAATCACACAGNTTATATTTTCTCTGCAGAACATCTGTAAAAATGACAATCTCAAAATGGCATGTTTAATGCCACAGGGTGTTTATATTCCGCTGCTTGAAAATAAGGACAAATTAGTAAACATGGAGATCAATAAAAGTCACCAAGCTTGAGTTATGCCAGGTTATTTTGGATTGGTACTTTAAACTTTTTTAATTATTTATATGTATATATTTAATTTATTTAATACTATACAGCAGTTTTCTCAATTTTATATTCATTTCAAACTTACACATAAACTGAGATAATACAAATTAAAAGAAACAGCATCTGTTATAAAAGACTGTTAAAAATGTTACAAATGTCAAGGCTATAAATCAACATATTCCCACTGCATCTTGTCAAGTTACCCTAACTTTTATTATGTTTTTCTTACAGATATGCCACCGCATGTAAATTCAGGCATTTAACTCAGCTGCATTCACCAGCTAGAGACCCAAGGTTCCTCATAAGCACAGAGGAAAGAGAGGAGTTTCCCACTCTGTCCTTCACAGCAAGAACAAATCATCAAGATTCCTAGTCTGTCTGCAGGTAAGTACTTATGCTTATTTAAATGACCTTCATCATGCATATTTGAAGTGTGATTGATGCCAAAACTCAATTTATGGACTTGTGCTGACCCTACAGGTTTACACTCCTCTAGACTCTACACAGAATCCTTAGCAAACTTATACTTCTGGGAACTGATCCCCAAGGACACTAAATGTAAGGGTAACTGTTCTAGGATGAACTTTGAGTTTTGAATCTAGACACCTATTTTCAGCATTGATGGTACTTTTTTTTGTTTATCAGTGGTATTGATAGCAAAATAAAAGNTCTAAAGCACCTCACTGACATTTATGTAAGTGCTAGAAAATTGGTGGTTTATGTGTTAGGGGTCCATTTTTCATTCAGTTTAATGACACACTGGGATAATTTAGTTTTTTGCAGTAGGTTACTTTGATAAACAAGGAGCTGTCAAAACAGGCATGAACATGAATGGACAAAACCATGAACTAGATTAAAAAAAAAAAATCACACAGGACCTAAATTCAAGGTTTATATTTTCTCTGCAGAACATCTGTAAAAATGACAATCTCAAAATGGCATGTTTAATGCCACAGGGTGTTTATATTCCGCTGCTTGAAAATAAGGACAAATTAGTAAACATGGAGATCAATAAAAGTCACCAAGCTTGAGTTATGCCAGGTTATTTTGGATTGGTACTTTAAACTTTTTTAATTATTTATATGTATATATTTAATTTATTTAATACTATACAGCAGTTTTCTCAATTTTATATTCATTTCAAACTTACACATAAACTGAGATAATACAAATTAAAAGAAACAGCATCTGTTATAAAAGACTGTTAAAAATGTTACAAATGTCAAGGCTATAAATCAACATATTCCCACTGCATCTTGTCAAGTTACCCTAACTTTTATTATGTTTTTCTTACAGATATGCCACCGCATGTAAATTCAGGCATTTAACTCAGCTGCATTCACCAGCTAGAGACCCAAGGTTCCTCATAAGCACAGAGGAAAGAGAGGAGTTTCCCACTCTGTCCTTCACAGCAAGAACAAATCATCAAGATTCCTAGTCTGTCTGCAGGTAAGTACTTATGCTTATTTAAATGACCTTCATCATGCATATTTGAAGTGTGATTGATGCCAAAACTCAATTTATGGACTTGTGCTGACCCTACAGGTTTACACTCCTCTAGACTCTACACAGAATCCTTAGCAAACTTATACTTCTGGGAACTGATCCCCAAGGACACTAAATGTAAGGGTAACTGTTCTAGGATGAACTTTGAGTTTTGAATCTAGACACCTATTTTCAGCATTGATGGTACTTTTTTTGTTTATCAGTGGTATTGATAGCAAAATAAAAGCTGCTTAATAGGTTTGTTATTTAATTAGTATTGATTGAATTAAATTAAGTAATTAATTAATTAAGTACAACTTCTTTTTCAAGAAATGCTTAATAACTTCTGCTATTAGTATAAGCACTGCTAATGTCCAGGAAGACTGAAATTCCTCAAAACATTTTTAAAATTTTTAACTACTCGTTATTCAGAAAGAAGTGTATCTAAAGCTAGTAATTGAAAGTACCCTTGGCAAGTAGCGAATATCATGATAAATTTTATTACTGTCAACATTTCATAAGGAGAAACATTGTTTTAAAATAGCACATTAAAATCCCCAGCTTTTATTGCTCTGTTCTCACTGAATAAGCTCAAGCCATTTAAAAAAACCTAATTTCAGCATTCTAAAATAAGTGCAATGTGAGTAAGTACCAACAAAAAGTACATGAAAAACAGAGTTTTTCATTTATTTTATCCTCCAAAAAGATCATAATATCAAATTTCAAATAAAATATTCTAGAATACATTAGTTCCTTTTTAAAATATTTCTTCTGGTGTTATGCATTAACTGAGAAATTTTAAGTTTATTCAGACCGTGTATATGTGTGCACTACTGTCATAAATAAATTCAAAGTTCTAAAAGATTGTTAACAGGGGCTTGGGGGTTGGAAGGTTGAATGTTATTGGTTCTACAGGGTGGGAGTTATACTGTTAATAAGTTAATTACCGTTTCATGCTGTGCGGGTGCAACGTTCAAAAATGGCCATTAGATGGGGATAGAGAGCGAGAGGAATCATCTGGAAGGAGACTATGTCAAGGAAGGATGACATCATGAAAGATGACGAGATGTCGGAATATTGCGATTGGACTAGGACCTGACCAATCGTTCGACGCCTCGAGGAAATGATTGGTCAGGAATGACTCTCATCATAGGCCAATCGGAACCCTAGGAATGACCCAATGATAGTGCGGATCCAAAACGGACCAATCATCGTGCCAGAAAAAGTGATAAGAATGGGTTCGGGGCTGAGCCCCGGATTTTGCGACGGAACCAGCTTCTAGAGGAGCAGCCTGTGTGTCGTGCAGTTGAGGATTGTGTTGTATTCTGAGTTGTCGTGTGGGGTCAGGCTTACCCTGGCTCTCTGCCTCTAGTTTTTCTTTTTAATAAAAACAAGCAGACTTTTACCATACTAGAAAAGTCAAGATCTCATTTTTAACACTACAATATTACATTTTTATCCCATTGTATTGGTTTGGCACGGCCTGGTTTTAGGTAGTAAGGGTGCCACAAAGACAGCTCCTATGAGGAAGCTGCTGGGAGCTTCCCACCATGTCCAGCAGAGCCAATGGCTGATGGCTCTGAAGATGGACATGCTGCTGGCCAAAACTGAGCCAATGAGAGAAGCTGGTAATGCCTCTGTGATGACATATTTAAGAAGAAAATCAAAACAAAGTCACAAGATCTTGGACTGTAGTCAGAGAGGAGGAGGCGACAACACGTGAGGGAAAACAACATGGTGACCCAAGGTCAGTGGAGAAGGAGGGGGAGGAGGTGCTCCAGGTGCTGGAGCCAAGATGCCTCTGCAGGCCGTGGTGAAGACCATGGTGAAGCCACTGTGCCCCTGCAGCCCGTGGGTGCACGGGGAATGCAGAGATTCACCTGTAGCCCATGGGGGAGGTGCCCACGCAGGAGCGGGTGGATGCCTGGAGGAGGCTGTGACCCAGTGGAAGACCTGGTGGAGAGAGAGAGCCCTTGCTTCCAGGCTGGAGCAGCCTGTCCGTGGAGGACTGCACACCATGGGAAGAGACCCACACCGCAGCAGTTCTGGGAGGACTGTGTGCCCGTGGGAGGGACTCACGCTACAGCAGGTGCGGTTTGGCTGCTGCTTGTGAGAGTGGACCTATATCAGGATGTTCACGGAGAGCTGTCTCCCATGGGAGGGACCTCACGGCCTCACAGGGAAGGACTTGTCTCCCAGAGCAGCAGAAGAAAATCCTGGTGATGGACTGACCAAACCAAAGCTTATTTTACTTCTCATTATCCTCCTCTGTTTCTGTTAGTAATAACTTCAATTGGCAACTTAAGTTGAGACTGTTTCGCCCTTGAAGTGTTTCTCCGGATCCTTATCTCACTCATGAAGTTTTTGTTAATTTTTTTTTTCCTGTCTCTGCCCAGCTGTGGCAGGGGAGGGTAAATGAGTGGCTCTCGTGGGTACCTGGTGCTGGGCCAATGTCAAACCACGACACCCATTCAGAGAAGTATTTTAATTGTATGGAACATGTAAACTGTTATGAAGATGTCTGTGAGAATCTCTGGGAAAGCACATTTTTATTTGCAGCAAAAAGTAGAAGCACTTTGAAAAGAGTTATTTGAATTACAGAGCTGGTATATTAGCATTTCTTTTCTCCTGAAATCATTATCTGAAGAAAAACAAATCATTTAGAAAGGAAAAAAAACAACAAACAAGTGATATTTAGTGATAGAAGTTGTGTGATTTAGTATCATTTGTGTGTTCAGTCTTAGGTTTCATAAAAGAAATGCAGAAGAGGTGTTCATTAGTCTTGTCTTTAGAGGCTGAAACCAAATCATCCATTATTACAAGCCAAGGTAAACCAATGGTGTAAATCAAAGTCACTGCATGGTCACCAGCCAAGAAATATTTCCTATTTAAAGACTCAATTCTTTTAGTTCAAGTACTTGCCATAAACCTGATTGGTCCAAGCTGTTAAAAGTACCACCCATTTATACAACAAAGCATTTTTGTGACTTAAGTCTACACATATTAAAAACCTGAAGAATTTAAAAACAATTTACCTAAACATGTTCTCCTATGTCAAATGTGATTTTTCACTTATTCTATCTGTGATGAACCATTACCTTGGTACTCACTTCCCCTGACTTAGTCCAAAAAGCCATGAAAATAAGTCTGATCCAATTTAGTAAGCCTGCTTCAATTTTTAGTGAGGAAAATGGTTTTTCTGCCACACTTTTCTCCCCCATACAATTCTTCTGCTTGAATTAGAAAGTGTTTTATCAAGGTATACAGAACTGTTCTTTAATTCCACAGGAAAGGATACTCTCTAAACTAGACACGTCAGATCTTTGCACAATTATAAGTGAACACATGCTGAATTTTCCAATTAAATTAAAATTTAATTTAAATTTAAATTATTTTAAATTTGAAAACATTATAAAAAACACGTGTTAGAAGCAAAGACAAAACTTATGTAAAAGACTCTTGATTTTAATTTCTTATTTCTAAAATTTTACATATATCATATATTTGCCATTTTGAAGATTGATGCTAGTATTATTGCTTTTCCTTGCCTAACTGGTCATTTTCACTGCTGTCAGCTCTATAAAAAAGTCAGTGAACATTTACCTCTGCCTTCCCATTAAAACTGAGAGGAGAGTTACATGTCTGATATGTTTTGAATCCAAGTATGAATCATTTCATTTCTTATTAAATTATCAGGAAAGTGTTTTGTTTTTGCACTGATATAATAATTAGTGAATTATGCCTTATATGATTTTACACACAGTTCATTCACCATTCATTCCTCCTATTCTATTCTTGGTTCTTTTAATTTTTTTTAAGGTTTTGTGTGTCAACCAGAGACAAAAGTAATTCTTTTCATTCTGCCCCGGCATTTTTCTTCATTATTTTTGACAAATGTAAGTTGATTGTCTCAGACTTGTGGAATGCAACCAGTTCTATCAGATCTGTGGATGATAACAAAGATTGATAGTGCTTCATGTAACAGGCCACAGCATCACTGAAGGGCAATAACAAACTTTAGAAGAAACAGTCACTTAAGGTTATATTGAGAAATTGTCAACATTTTTATGCCCGTCAGACAACAATCACAATCAGTTTCTTGTGTTAATATATAGGAAACCTACCTTTTGAAACATATACCTTATCGTCCGTGAATTCTGACAGTTTGTTTGCCCTTATCATTCAGAATTACTCATTTGTAACAGTGAAAATATTTTAGTGCTGCAATTATTGAGAAATGAAAAAAGAAAAGGAGCAGTGTTTTGATATGTAAACATATCATCACTTACCTTCTCTGCTGATTGGGCTGTACCAAAAAAGATTGGAATAAAAGCTAACCAAATTATGCAGGTTGTGTACATAGTAAATCCAATGGGTTTTGCTTCATTGAAGGTTTCTGGAACCCCTCTTGTTTTAATAGCATAAACAGTGCACGTGACCATCAAGAGAATACTATATCCAAGGGAACAAATGAGAGAAAGATCTGAAATGTCACATTTGAGAACTCCTCTGGCATTTTCTGGTTCAAGTGTCCTCTGCTCTCCATAGTCTACGATGGTATGTGGTGGATCAATAGCAAACCAGATGAAGACTCCAATAAGCTGCAAGGATATGAGGCTGAAAGTGATCACCAGTTGAGAAGCTGGACTAATAAATTTGGGAGCTGTGACAGATTTTTTACCTTGTTCAAATATTCTGTGAATTCTGTTTGTTTTGGTAAGCAATGCAGCATAACTGAAACACATGCCAAGTCCTAAAAAGATCCTTCGAAATGAGCAGACCACTGTATCAGGAGCTGCAATCATTAAAAAAGTAATGGAGTAACAGAGAAAAATCCCAGTCAGGAGCACATAACTCAGCTCCCGCCCAGAGGCCCTGACGATTGGTGTGTCGTTGTACCGGACAAATGTCACGATCACAAAGGTGGTGGCAATTATACCAAGAATAGCTATGAAGACAGGCACGATGGCCCAAGGAGAATGCCACTCCAGTTTGATTATAGGGATAAGCTGGCAATCTGTACGGTTGGCATTTGGTCTTTTATTAATGGGACACAGTTCACAGTTGAATTCATCCACCTGGTAATGGTAGCCCTCACAGCGCTCACAGTGCCAACAGCAGGGCACTCCCTTCACAGTTTTCTTTCTTTCCCCAGCTTTACAGGGCAGGCTGCAGACAGATGCTGGATGTGTGCGTTCTCTGTTAGCCCACTGCATGTCTTCTACCTGTGGGTATAAAAAATTAATGAGACTTCTATTTTCCTTCATTTATAATATCCTAATCCTGGCCACAGGTTTGTCATAAATCACTACATGCTGACAGCACAAATACAGTTTACCATAATAAGAAACCTGTTTCTTTCCCTTGCACTGACTTTAAAAAAGTGTTAAACGATTGTATCCAATAAATCATTCATGCCACAGTCTTGATGAGTGTCATTAGTTTCTATTTACCTCTTTACTGCTGACCAAATTGACATCTGTAAAGATATTTATTGACTCCAGGCTAGTTTGAAAGCAAAAAAGCCCCATATGCAGTGCTGTAAAAAGTGAATGACATGCAAATATAAATATCAGTAGTTATCAAATATTTAATTACATAATAAGTCTATTTTCAGAGTGAGCTTCAGAGGAATTTCTGGTAGAGTAAAGAAATAGATTAAAGTCTCCATGCATCAGCTCTGGCAGAACAAAAAGTGCCAGAAAAGAAAGATCTGTGATGCCACCCCTTCCAAGAATGTGGATATTTTATACTTTTCCACCTTCGAAGCCTTGAAATGTTCAAAAGTGTTTTGTTTACATTTCTAGAAGATTAAAATAAGTATATACTGCTTGCTGAATAATAGTGGAAAATTATGTCATGACTACTGCTTTAGTTCTCCTGATATAAAAAGTCTAGGGGTCCTTTTGTAGCACAGAACAATGCAATCTTCTTTTAGAAATTCCAGCTTTCTCCACAGCAGCACATTAACAAAATGTACTTTTTTCATCCACATATCTGTTCTTCCTGCATGCCCTGCAAACAAAATCTGAATAGGAAACTCTTGGATTTAAAGAATTTCCTACTTAAAATTATCACTCAGTTTGGTGCCCGCTGTCCTTAGCCCACCCTTAGTGAAGCCGTGTTCTGCAGAGGTCACTGGGACTGAACCAGAGCTGTGGGCGGGGCAGAACCACTTGTAGGCATCAGAACTACTCCTTGTTCCTCCAGGCCCTACCTTTCATTCCTTTGTGAGGTGGTGAGCGCTCAAGGACAAAGGATTTTCCTTGTTCTTGCCTATTAAGTACTTAGCACTTTTGTTTCATTCGGAGGTTTTATTCATGAGTGAAACAGAAGTAACAAAACTTCAGGCGTCAGGAATGTTTGCAGTTTCTTCTGGAGGAGGACAGAATGAGGACAGCTTATAAAAAGGGATAATTTTGGCCTCTAAATTTAATTTTTTCAGCAATTTTTCAACAGATTTGAGAGAAAATCACAATGTAGCATTACTGGCCTTATTTGCCTTCCCCAGAGAGCCAGAGCTCAAGTTAGTGCACTGCGCAGGGTGAATAAAGCAGCAACAAGCAGCCCAGCTCCTCATCTCGTCTGCGCCCCTTAGGTATAGGACTTTGATGTTGCTCTCCATTCCAAGGGGCAAACAAGGGACCAAACAGCAACAAGGAGACAAGAATCGCTCATATAAACAGCTCCATGAACCCTCAGTGTCACTCAAGGACTTCAGTGGGAGGGGATCCTGAATCTCCAGAAGTCAACCAGATTTTATATCAAGGATTGTGATGACTACGCAAAATACATCATCTGGTGACTATGGAAAAGAAAATAATTTAAGCAATTAGCTTCCTAAAAGCCACAAGAATAACCTTGTTTTGTACGAAACAGCTTTGATAGATCTACAGCAGAGCACTTGAAACACTAAGAAAAAATTCACCCCTGTTACAATCCCCTGGTTTTAATCACTGAAATCCTTAAAGCCCACATAACCCCTATTGTTTCATCTACCAGACATGAGAGAAAACATGCTATGATGAAATCAGCATGATAGGAAAGACAATTCTCCTTCACATTGTTGCTAGGAGAATAAATACGAAGCTTGTGATTTAGTCACATACTACAATAATGGGGGCAACAGTAGGCCATGGTCATTAATCCAGATCTGTGGATAAATTTGGGATGACTCAGAAAGAACAGTACTACATATTGGCTAGATTATAGCACACAATACAGAATCACCAGGAAAGTAGACAACACCTTATCCAGCATAAACTTAGAATGGCATGGACAGGCAATATCTCATCCAGCAGAGAGCCTAATAGGATAAAGTTTAGGTATCCAATTTTTAAACACATTTGAACTAGCAAGGTGATTTACACCAGATCAGTATTTAATACCATGAGGCTACAGTGGTTCTTATCTGGCATTAAGCATCCTAAGGTGGCATCTACCGTATTGTGAATGGATGGCTTAGATAAGTGCAGGGAATTCACTTTTGTCTTTTAGAGCTTCTATCTTACTTAAAAAAAAAAAAAAAAAAAGAAAATCCTTTTATTTTACAGATATTTATGGTTTCACATGCTTTTGTCTTGACAGTATTTTAATTGACTAAAAACATGCTTAAAATCGTTTCCTGGTTGGCAAAACATTTAAGTGCCTCAGGTTACACATCACATTGGCAACAACTAATAATACAGTCCTACTTCTGAAAGTAACTAATAAAGATTTATATTATGCTTTTCACTCTTGTACATCTGACACAAACCACAAAAGATATCATTTCCAGCATATGAAGTTATATAAAGTTATGAATCCTGAAAAACTCACAGGATAAAGAATTTTTGTAAATTAACAATTAATTATGAATATAAGCATTATTGATGGGTTAGTGATAGAAAAATTCAAACAAGAATAGACTCTTAAGGCATAAAAAATTCTAAATCAATGTAGAAAAGAACCAGAATGAATGGCTGAGGAAGGTGGATTTTACAAAGTATAAATCCTATGTTTTAAAATCTGAATTGTTTGGGTTAAGTTTCTAGGCAAAAAAACCCCAAACAAACACAATTAAGGTGACCTAGATTTATCAAAAAGCTTTTTAAAAAATGTTACGAGTTCTTGCTCATTAGTTTTGTATTTCATTTTCTATTTAAGAAAAAAGAGGAGATACAGTCCCAAGAAACATTGGCCAGTGTTTGAAACTGAGAATCCCTTCAAGCTACTTGTATATCTGAGAAAATTCTGGCATTGCAGGATGTTAATTCTGGAAGTTTGTGGAAAGATGGGATTCTCCCATGAATACAACCATCTGACAACTCAGTTTATAGCGACATTAACCACCAATGTACCACAGTAAGAACCAATCGGCCGAGCAAGGCCATTAATTCTGAGGACTTTATGTTCACATTGGTCTGTATTTGAAATTAGAAGGTTGTATTGACCCAAGTTTGACACAGTTCAGTGGACTGAACAGTGGTAATGATTAATGAAGATTAACTGGCGTTCTGGAAGGCATATTCTGTTTTCATTTCAGCCAAAAGCATCCTGGTTCACATAGCGCAAGACCCACTCCACAATGAGTGAGTGTGCTAAGTGGGAATAATTAGTAGATTCATTTCACAAGGGACTCGTGGTTGAAACCAAAATGCTGATGTGTGTATATACTCAGACTGCTACTTAGACAATACTGTAGTAGAGACAGGGGATAGGGCAGGGGAAACTAGACCTCAAGAGTGAGCACTGTGTGCTTTTATTACACTTGAACAAGTCTGTTAAGAGTTTCTGCATATGCAGCAGTTAATAACTGAAAGCCATGCTAATTCTGGTCATCGGGACACTCCCAGCTGTCCACAACCTGCAGCAGTCTTTGCCTGTAATGTATTTTTGAGCTATTATTTTGCATAATATAAAAGTAGTAAGTAAATACAATAAAAAACATAATTACAATAGTCTTAAAGCTGTATCAGTTCTTTCACTGTATGTATGAAAGATTTTGGTTTCTTGAACTTGTGCAGAAGATTCACCCACGTCATTACTTTTCTCTCTTTATGAACTAGTACTATTGATCCCACTTCTTCTCTGAGATTAACTTTATACAATAAATGACAGCAGGAACTGTTAAGAAACAGGAAAACAAAGGAGGATCATTTGGGAACATAGAACAAGGGACAATCATAATTGCCAGAACTACTGAAAACCTGTAATAGTCAAGCTTTAAAGGGAGTTGCTGGATGCTCAGCCTCTTCTGAAAATCATAATTTTTTATGTAGACATAAACACTTAGCAGTGGAACTTTCAAAAGTGCCAAGGGGAATACAGCTAATTAATTTAAATGAGAGTTAAGTGCCTTGTCTGTTCAACTGCTTTTGAAAATCCCACTATGCTTCCATCTGCAGTTTTCACAATAAAAATACTTTGGAAAACTTGTCCTAAAGTGATCTAGAAGATCAAATGTTATAAAACTAACTTCAGGGGATTATTAGGCACACAGTTCTAAAGAAGTTTCTCATGGGGGAAAGAAACTGACCAAGAGGCCAAAGTCAGACAAAAGAAACACAGAAAAGAAGGTGTTTTTTGACATTGAAGAAGGATTAAGTTCTGCTTCTCTTCAGCTCTTACTGATTGAAATGTCTGGGTCTGCAGCACTCTTTATATTGCTCAGACCCTGCCAAGGCAGAGCTAGTCTCAGATTGTTAAGTAGCCTTGCTTTCTGGAAGACTTATTTTGTCACCTCATTTTCATGTGACATCTTCTAGATGCGGTTCACTACAGTGTGATATATTACAAAGCAGTGTTTGTTGCTAAATATCTGACATCATCTAGATCAGCTGAACTGGAATAGACTAGCTCTGCATCTATTATTAGTGATGGTTTAAACATTATTTCAATTTTATTTGAGTAGCTTCTCTGAATTTGGAAAGTGTCTGATAGATTGATGTGCTATCATGAAATACCTCACATTTCCCTAAGATGTGGTTCCATTTCCTACTGTTCCAATACTTACCAGAGTGAAAACATCAGAAATACTTTGACAGCGTCTGTAAGACATGTATTCATTTTCTATGAAATGCATCATGATACAAAAAGAGAATGGCTTCATTGCTATTTCAATGGACATAAAAATCATCTCTACATGAGATATCTGCCTGATTGAGCTGCAATTTGCTTTAATGTGCAGCATTAAGATTCACAGTTCACTAAACCATTACAAATACAGACAAAATGCCATTTCATATCAAAACCAAACAAACACCTCTGTCCTTCATGAACATTACAAACACAATTCCCTCTAATATCTAATAATAGAGCTAAAAAATTAATGATGTGAGAACTTGGCTAAAAGAATATGAGATTGACGTGATACAGTACGAACAGCACATTCACATTCCTGAAACTCACATTCTTCCAATAATCAGGCAACTCATTCATTTAGCAATGCCCTCAGCAACTGGAGGAGACTGATCAAATAATAATAATTAATAGGTCAAATACAATTTCTGAACTCTGTGTCCAGTATAAAACCACTCTGTTTCCCATCCTTAATTTTCATGGAGAAACTTATCACTTACTTAATTCAGCAATCCGTGAACAATACAAAGACACCTGGACAACCTTCACAGAGCTTTTCAGAGTACATTGCTTGGGTAATATTTAAATGCTTCTGATTATGCTATATTATCCCTTGTGGGGGTCCCGCCCCTGTGGGCCCCCCGCCTCCTCCTGGGGGGAGGGGGGTGGGGGGGGCGCACCCTGGGACGCAGGTTTCTCTGTGTGCCCGGGTCCTGTTCCCCTGTTGGCCGTTCCAGGTGTTCCCTCTGCCCCTAAAAGCTTTTATGTTGGGGTTTTTCCCATGAGTCTTTGTCTTTGCCGCCCGGACTGGGACGGGTGCAGAGCAGAAAATAAAGATCTCTGAAACACCTATACAAAGACCATTCCCTATTCTTTCCTGCTGGCAAAACTGTCTTCAGGAAGGTTGCAAACTGGCTGCAACAATCACCTGCAAGAATTTTTATTTTTCTTCTAAATCTTAGAGCCAGATATTAATTTTAAAAAATGAAAAATAAATGTTTAATTATCTTATTGTAACAAGTGGAATTATATGAGTTCTGGATAGACTAATGCAAGTGGTATTTATAAGAGTTGTGGGAGCAGACAGACATCTTATTTTGTAGTCAGTTAGCCAAGACTTTTCAGAAACATCAGGAGTCTTACATATAAATTCATATAACTTTTAATAGACATTCAGATTTCTAGTTATTATAATGACAATGAACTGAAATATCACCTCCAACTATCACTAAGATTCTTCTTTTACTTTTGTCTCAAGTTCCTGGGAGTATTTACCTTCTGACAAAAATGTCCATCAAAGGAGCATAGCAAGTGAGTGAATTAAGGGAATTTCATCAAGTGTTTGATTTTTTAATTGTCTAATACATCTATTCTCACAGTAGAAGTTAAAGTCTTTAATGTACCTTGTCCAGTCAAGTCATCTGAACCAATAAAATCCAAAATTAAACGGAAACTTGTTCTTTAATTAAAGGAATTCATTATGAGTCTAAACATAATGATCATTGCACAGTCTACCAGACAGACTTATCCCTCTAGAGAAAAGCTGAGTCTTCCTACAGACTAAACTTACAAGTATTTTAGCAGGCATGTGCAGAAGGGAAATAAGTCAACGACCAAAAATACAATTTATATAAAATAAAACAAGACTCAGAATTACTCTAGATTGCCACAGCAGTATAAAATCACTATCATTATCAAATTTGGAATAACTGCTGTAAACTATTTACATCATTCACCCTATACAGAAGTTTTTCCTGTGATGTCATTTTCTCAAATTTTAGTCATAGCTAGTCCAAGAGTTCTGCAAAGAACACGGAATTATATCTTTGGGTTTTCCATGTACTGGTTGAAAATAAATGCAGTCTAATATCAGTTTGAGAAGGAGTCTAAGAAGCTTGATGAGTATTAAAGGATTAGTCTAAAATTCTACAGGACAAATCATTTTTTCTCTTTTTCTTTAGGATCAGAAGTACAGGTTGCTGTTAGAATCCAGATGGAAGCTGATTTCTCCTAACTGTAAATCCACCTGCACAGATTTCCTTCTAGGCAAACCACTTATCTCTCTCACAGCTTCCTTAAAGGAAAAACAGAATGTAATTTTTATTTGAATATTTACATTTGACTATTTATATTTTCATATTATTTACATGTATGTATGTATAATTATTTATATGCAAGTATGATATAAAATTTTCTGGACCACAGGAAGGGAGGAAGGTGATACTATTAGTGGTGCAGCTTTGGTCCCTAAGCTGGGACTTAGCCTATATGGCTCTGATACAGTCTCACTCTGTGACTTTGGGCAAATTTTTTAACCTTCTTGAATCTCAACTTTTCAGTCCTGGAGAGAAGCTGCCACGCAGACAGCAGGAGTGGAGACACTTTAGCTTAAAATGTGGGTAAAAAGTTCAAGTAGGGATTGAACTGATGTCCATCTCTCATGTCTATAAGGTTTTTTGCCCAATGATTACTTGTAATTTAGAAAGTCTGACTAAAACAACTTTTAAAACTGAGCAATATATTTTCAAAGAATTAATACCAGAAATGTTGTAATAAGTCTTTGCTTTCTCAGCATGTCAAAACCTTTCTTATCATCTCCAGTTTTCAGAACTGCAATATCACCAATCTCTGGAATTACTAAAATAAAGAGAATGTATTTTTATTGTTCTGAACATATTAACAAGTCATTCTCAGCTAGGGAAAAATAATTATAGGGAAGGATGTTCTAAGGCAATACATAAAAATTGAAAAGAACATTATAAAAAATATAAAGTTACTTATGTTCATAAATAGAAAAGTTTAAATACTTGCCTTGCTGTATTAATGCAGGTATGTTATTTAGTGGGCTGATACTGTAATTTTACCTCAAAGAAACCAACCTTACTAATTAAGTCATGTAATTCATGACTGCTGAATACTTATGTAGAGAAACACACTAGCGTAACCTAAACCAGGAAATAATCATACGACTGTATCACAATATACAGAGAGTGTTTATTAGTGCAATACAGTCTTAAAATACTAGCCTTTATATGGCTTGGGATCGATCTTACTTTTTTCTTTTTAGTTTTAATTTTTTTTTTT
>WEIT01029664.1:16421-60955 GCA_013389985.1 Dryoscopus gambensis | reverse complement strand
TTTTTTTTTTTTTTTTTTTTTTGCTTTTACTCTTCTCCTCCCATGATTTGGTTTCTTCTGATGGGGTACAGAATTGCTGGCCCAAGCAGATACTTGGTACAAAGGTAGGAGGAGCCACGGTGTAATACCATCTTCAATTTGCCAAACAACAAACATTAAGGTGGATGGAATACTTGGGAAACATCATTTTATTCTCAAATGCCTTGGGGAGTAGACAAAGTGCAACGATTAACAGGTCATCAAGTAAACAGCTACTGTTACTGCACTGTGTAACCACCAAATGGAATTTTACAGAAATCTAGTAGGCACTTCTTTTCAATATATGCAGGGATTTTTTTCTTTACTGAAAGCATGAATCACAATTAATTTTCAAGCACTTGTTTCTGAAGATATTCCCTTTATTTACAAGAGACAAAAAATCATCCTCAACCAAATCAAAGAATCCAAACAAACCAAAATACACCACCATGGAAATATCCTATTCTAGATGACATTGGCAGACTTCAGATTTTTTGAAAGCACTTTCAGTGGTCTACTTTTTGTATTTTTAAAACATATAACTAGTAACCATGTACAAGACTGAAAATCAGGTTTCCAAAATTATTCTTTATGCAGACCACTTTCACATAGACAATCTCTATCGCATATCCTTACCTAGAGGTCCTTACTGCCCTTACATGTCCCTAACATACACTTGAAGAGAATTTTATGAGCAGTTACAAATAAAACTCATGATATACACACAGGGATTGAAGTCATTATATGCTACCAAAAGCAGACTGTGCCGATGATTTGCCTATATAAGTAAACAGGTGTTTAAGAAAAGACTGGATGTGGCAACTAAGTGCCATGGTCTAGTTGACAAGGTGGTGTTATGTCATACGTTGGACTTCATGATCTCAAAGGTCTTTTCCAACCTAGATGATTCTGTGATTCTATGTTAACAAACACTCAAAACAAACAAACAAACAAACAAACAAACAAACAAACAAGATAACCCCACCCCAAACTTCCCAGATTTTGAAATAAATGGGCTTTTGAGAGGAAACCTTCCACCATCACACTTTTTTGTCAACTGATTAGTTTTGATCAGCTCTAGTATTAAGGCCATGTGAACCATAATGCTTGTAGTACTTTTTTTCTTCCTGCAGTTGATCATGCAGAAATAGCCTGCAAGCATACCTTAAAAAATTTAGTGCTTTGAGAAAAAGAAAAGGAGCATAGTTCTGGCAAAGAGTTTTTTAACATCACTTTCTTTGTGCCTGGAGAATCTCCTCAGGTCTGCCCAAGGCCCATCACTAGTTTAATAGCTTAGTAGCATTTCTTGATGAAATTTTTAATACCCATAACCCATGCTCCCTTCCAAATCCATTTCTTTTAGCTACAGTTACCTAAGTTAGAGCTGACTTGACCCAAGCCCAGTGCTCCATAGCTACTCTATTTCCCTCCAGTCTGTGTCAGGTGCCTTTCAATTCCAACAGCCCTGAGATTCTCCCCCACTTCACAGCTCAGTGCAAACAGAAGGAACACAAGGGTTTGAGCACAGTTGCCATCTGAATTTAAAAGAATTTAATGTAGATATTTTAAAAATTTTAAGACTATATAGTTTAAATCTCAGTGTTTCATGAAAAAAATTTGCCATGGTATGCTTTTAATTATTGTATTGGTTTAAGGTGGGTTTAACAAAACAGCAACTGTTTTCCCCAGTCTCCTTTGTGATGGCCTGTGAAAAAAAAGGTACTGGGCTAGACCTTCAGCTGATTTAGTTCAGCCCAATAACTTTAGTACACTTATGCTAACAAGTTATTATTTCTTAAGAGGGTGACCTGTCACAGTTTGTATCTTTAATATTTAATTATTTTTAAACTAGAAATTAGCCAATCACAAAAAGCCCCAAATCACAAAAGTTCAATATGAAGAAAAAAATGCTGATAGGCTTGTTTTAGTTTTAATCCTACCTCATTATTTTTAAATGGTTTAATCTATTTTCTATTTCTTGATCAGAGCAAAAGGCACTGTGTGCATGAAACTGAAAAAGGAATGCTTCTAAATTCCATCCTGCACATCCCTGTCATGGGGTGATTTGTGCTATATCCCACATTATTCAGCCCCTACTTAGCCAGGATTCCTGTACTTTTCTGTGCTTTTAAACTGCACATAACTTAAGTTATGCTTGAAAGAAGAACTATACTGGACACAAGGCAGACTTGACCTTGATGAGTTACAGCTGTGTCGAATCAGGTGTTTCCACTAAGGGTCAGAGACCAGCTGACCCTCGGGGAGGTAACACATAAGAGAGAGGAGAAGAGCCCAGGGGGACTACTGAGAAGGGAAGGCATGCCAGCAGTTTGAGGAATGCCATCCTGCTATAATCCTTGAAGAAAACCAGCTTGCTGACTTACAGAATTCTGTCACCAAAAATACCAGTAGCATCAGAGACCCACTGAGCTCCACCGTCTTTGGGGGGCCCCCCACACCCCGTGCCGGCCAGCTCCGATTCCAGCTTCACGGGAGAGAAGGGGAAACCCCACCCACAGAAGGACTTTCAAATCTTTCAGGTTCTCTCCCCTCAGCGGGAGGTTTTGTTACTCTTAACCTGTCTGTTTGTTAAATAAATAGTTTCACTTTCTCTTCCACCTTCCTCCGAGGAGCATTTTTTTTTCTTCCCGAACCTGATAAGGAGGGGTGGCATCTCCTTTGTAGGAGACGTTTCCCTCGGATGTTTCCCCTAAATTTGGCCAAAACCATCACACCTTCCCACAAATTAGTACCAACACACAGATAATATATTCTTTTTATTCCCACACTGCTCACAGACCAAGATGTCTGTTGCATTAAGGGTGGTACAAATCTACAAGAAAAAAATATGGTCTCAATCCCAAAGAGTTCACAGTCAAACTATAATATAAAGGAGAGCAGAATATTGGCAGAATACAGAACAGAACATCGTAAAACTAGCAAGGCAGCACAGATCAGCATGATAGTCAGTAGCCATAGCATACCTCCAAACAGGAGATCTTTAAAGGAAATTTTGCCAAAAAAGATTTTTAACAAGGGAACTGAAAGAAGAAAGCGGGGCAATTTTGCATCGTATTCCTGAGCTTTCCATCCAAGCAAAAGCAACGCCAAGACAGCACAAAGGCATTGGCTTCATCAGTGAGCTCTCAAAGAGTAACATAAAACAGAGCTGAAATATCCTGTGTATCTTAGCTTCTAAACAATGTTTCAGCCAAGTGAAGCAGTTGAAGTTTTCGGAAAAGTTGCCCTCACCTCAGCAGCCTTCATTGCCTCTGACAGAGGAACAGACAAAATCGGCTGAAATACAGGGATCAAATTTATTTACTTGTCTCAAATAAAAGATGCGCTATAACTAAACTGTTCCTGACACATTTGTTCAACCTGTTTTTAGGAGAAAAAAAAGCTGTTAATATGTGTAGTACATTCTACCCTGAAACACTTCAAAATCCTAAACACCAGGACACTACTTTAAGATGGTTTCCCACTATAATGGCACATATCTTATTTACCCACTCCTCTTCATAAGGAGTCAGATCTTTTCATGCTAATGATTTTGAATTTTTGGCACTACATAAACAAAAGAAATCACACTGGCCCTTTAAACACAGTTCAGACAGGTAGCAAAACTACGTACAAAAAAAGTGTGGAAGTCTGTACTAATTCAGAACAGGCAGAAAACAGACTGTATTTTATACTGAGACTTCCAGCAGCAGGGGAAGTGCTCTCGCTGCCAAGTCTGTGCTGTTGCTTAGAATGAAGAGTCAATAATTAAATTGAAAATTCTGCAGAGAGACCTAGTGATCTGGCAGGAACAAAAACAAGCATGAGGAAGAAGTTTAAGCTAGAAAAAGTGCTACGACACATTTAGTCAGGGGGAAAAAAACCAAACCAAAACCAAAAATGCTTCTTACTAAAGAAATAAAGGTAAAGATGTTCAAAATGAGAGGAAGTGAGGGGGTTTCATATGGACTGAACATATTTGGATTTATTGTATAATATTTACAGAATTGAGTAGATAGAAAGCTCTTGAGATTTTATGGGGAAGTATGGAGAATTTGCAAATGGGAAACCTAGTGCTTACATTCTGAAAAGGGAGGGAATGAAGAAGCCAGGGAATTATCAATCATTCATTTGATTTGGATTCCAAGAAAAATCCTGAAAGAAATAAACAAACACATTTCAAAAACACAGAGAAAACAAACAAGATGAGTAACAGCCAAAAGGGATCTGTCATCAATGAGCTGTCACATTTCCTTCAGTGAGAGGGTAACAGGCAGTGTGGGTGAGAGACAAGCAGCCAGGTGTCATTTATCTTAACATTAGAAAGATTTTTGACACCATCTCAAATTACACTCTCAGTCATAAGCAACCTAGTGAAACAGATTTAGCCCCTAAGGGCTAGGTGCAAATTACATCAGAAAGCCACGGAAAGATAATATTTGTAGTTGATTTACTGTCAGAAGGGAAGAGATGGCACAGGGTGTGGCTTGGAAAGGTCTATTGTTAGTCTGCTGTTATTCAATACTTGTAATAACCACTGATTCAGTTTGGATGATAAAATAGAGTATGTGGTGATCAGATTTAGGCAGTAACACTGGAAAAGGCTGATGCTATGCTGAAGGTCAGAATTCTTATTTCGAATGATACTGCAGAGTCTGAAAAAATGAAGCATACAGTTTAACAGGGACAACTAGCAGTATATTATAGGTCAGGAAGGACGAAGGCAGCAGCTCTTCAGAAGAAAAAGAGATCTCAGGGCTCTAGTAGATTGTGATATATTGAACCAATGTCATACTCTTGCAAAAGGGGAAAATGCCAGATAAATGCAGATAGATACAATAATCTTTCCCCTCTGCTCTCCACTCATGACTACATGAAATTATGTTTCTCCTGTACTCTACACTAGTGAGACTGCAGTCAGAACACTTTCTGAAGGTTAGATCATTGTGTTTCCCTTTGAAGGAGAATCAGATGGGGAGTCCAGAGGAAATCAGCAAAGATCAGAAGCATGTCTAGAAAACACGATCTATGTGACTAAATTGAACAAATTCCTGTTGTATAGCCTGAAGAAATAACATAGCCTAGGAGGTAGAACAACAGTCTTCAAATACATGAAAAGGATGAGGATGTGCTCAATGTACACTGAATAAAATAAGATATAGGCTTAAATTATAGCAATAAGGAGTAAAGTTAGGTATTTATAAGACACTTCAGAGAGAGAAGAGTAGCTAAAAAATGAAAGACAATGCCTTCAGAAGCTTCAGTCTTCACCCTTGGAACAACATAAGTGTAGAAGATGTTCACTTTATCCAAGGGCTAGAGAGGCTCTTGAGATCCCTTTAGGTGTCTTCTGTAACACAAAGGCAGATTTCAGGTACTAAATATTTTAAGAACAAGTAAAAAGATCATAACCAGGCCAGATAAATAGAAAAATAGCAAAATATCAATGTACTTTCATGACAGCTAAATTCTTTAGGCAGTCTTTTGCAACTTTACAGAATGCCTATTTAGGAAAAAAATATTTACAAAAAAAAAAGTAAAGAAAAAATGGTAATGATCCTACTTTTCCTATGTGTTGTATAACTAACAATGCATTTAAAATATTATATGGTAAATTGATTTTTTTAACAGAGAAAGTGCTTCTCTAAGTGTTAGGGAAAGAAGGTCTAAGTAAAAGAAATCACCACTGCTGCAATAATAAGCTGTTTTCCACATGAGGGAACTTAAATCAGTTTGGGAATTATTAAGCACCTAGCATGTAAAAAAAGAAGTCCAAATTGGAGTCCTATATGTGAATGGAAAACTCTTCAAGGACTGATAGAAAAGTTGTCCTTATCCACTAAAGTGATGCACAACCTGAAGCAAAAGAAGATCCTAAATAAGTAACCAGGTTTCCAACTCAATAAATCTTTCATAGCTTTCTTCTAGAGCTCTTGCTAAAGACATAGACAGTCTTGTATTCACTCACAAAACTCTGAGTATAGAAGCCCAGTTGCTTGTATGCCTCCCAGCATTTGCTCAAGGGATACAGGACATTGCCTTTGAGGGGGATTATTAGCAGATCAAACCCACCAAACAAATGAAGGCCAGAAAACTTTAGACGTCATGGCCCCCACTTGAAATCACTTATCCAAATCAATCTTTACAGCTCACCTGCTCCAAACAGTCCAGAGTGCTGGAGATTGTCCAGCCTCTTAGGGCAGCCCAGCACTTAATCATCCTTATCCTTAGAATCTCCCAGCATGTCTGCATTGGATATCTCTCACTGTAATTCAAATCCACTACTTCTCCTCATAGCCGAATTAACTATGCCTAAAATTTGTTCTTTTCCTGAATAATCCTTTCTGTATTGGAAGAGATTAACATAACCCCCCTCAGTGCAGTTTTCTTCAGACTAAACAACACTAGTTTGCTCAATCTTTCCCTAAAGGCATACTTTTAGATTGCTGATCATTATAATTGCTTGCAGCTGGACTGTTTCCAGCTACTTTACTTTACCAAGTGAAGTCACAGTTCTGCGAAGGAGCTCACAGCATTGAGGAAAAGAACAGATGAATTACCTCACAAGTCTAGGAGTTCCTTGCTGCAGCGGCCTCTGGTGATGCAAATCAGTTACCCATTCCAAAGCTATTGCTTGGCTTTATGCCTAAGTTTTCCATAACGAGGGGGTTCACTTCAATTCCTGCAGTTACCAGAAAGAGCACTGCAATCCTCCTTCTATGACCCAGTCACTTCAAGCATAATTTATTGACATATTAAACACTAAATCTGTTTACTTCGAGCTGAAGTTACAATTAAATTAGCTATGCGTTCTTCATTCTCTGCCTTAAGAGGTATTTACATCACCACTAAAACTAGTGATACCATTTTGGGTATTCAGAAAATAATTAATTCCCTATCTTTCAATAATTTTTTTTAAAAAAGTGTTTGGGGATTTATCAGGATGAAAAGTCCTGGATAAATATTAGATGACTATGCTAAAGTAATCAAAATAATATTACTGCAAGATGAAGAGAATTGCAGCAAAGCAAACAGCAAAAAAAAATCATAGAGTAATGTTCTGCTAACAGCTGGTTATTCTCTCTTTCATCATATAGCAGCCATTGAAGACCTCTTTTGTTTTCCATTCAATGATTTTTAATTTAGTGGTAGACTTCCATTATGTAACACAAATGAACAATAATTAAAGTAATTTAATCATTTAATCTACAGTTTCTGCTTTTTAGACAATTTGCTTCAAAGTTTAAAGGGCAGTTCCATTTTCAACTTACAAAACATATATAAATATCAGGGTGGGAGGCAAGGAGAAAGATCGAAGAGACTGGGGAAGAAGCACGCTCATACTCTACCTTTCACACTGGCACTTCACAAAACAATTCACTGCAGACTTGCTGAAACTACCTGCTCTGCCCAGTATCTGTTTGTCTGTGCTAAAACTCACATTAGCTTGTACCAGGGGGGCAGCTAACCCTGCTATGAGGTCCCATATATGAAGGCAGAACTCTCCAGGAATGCATATTAAAGTTCCTGAATTTTTATTGTTCTGTCACTGCACTTTTTTTTTTTACCGTGAAAGAGAAAAGAATATTTTAAAACACAAGTGCTATGCTTGTCATTTGTTTCCAGTTTATTGAAAAAACAGGAATGCTCCTGGTCCTGTTGGCTATGGCTATTCAAAGAACATTTCATTCTAATCATACCACTTTTACAAAGGATGAACACAAAAGCTATAAAATATCTACCACCCATTCAAGAATCCTGTGACAAATTCCCAGCCAAACATACAACTGCAACTCCATAGTTGGAGTGACAAATTCCCAGCCAAACATACAACTGCAACTCCATAGTTCATTTGAGGAACCTGACTTTTGTTCACCCTGACAAGGTGAGAAAAAAGTCACTATTCATCCTAACTCTCAAGCAGAGACTATTTCACTGGCAATTTGCTGTCATTCTAACAAAGAAAAAATGCTTATCAAATTTCAGGATATTTTCTCAGCAGCTGTCTTTTATCCATTTTCTTTCTTGTTTATTTATTTGTTTTTGCCTAGAGAATCAGTCAAGAAATATATTTCATTGAGAGGGGGAAAAGACTATTAGGACCAAAAAAGTAAAAAACTTCAGAAGGAAGACAAGTTGTCATTCTTGTGTTCTTCAAAGGTCCTTGGCTCTTGAATCCAGATTCTGTTTCGATTTTCAGTCATGTCTGAAATAGCATCTGCCTACTATGGGCACTTCTTAAAATCATTTAATGCTTTTTTAACATCTGTATTCAGCCTAATACCTCTCCATTACAAAGCTTTTTATACGAATGCAATCTGTAACCTTTCAAAACCATAAAATCTTACTATTTTTATTCCACATTTCTTGTATTTTTTGTCTTTTCTCCACTTTGCATCTACTGTAGCCTACTGTTGACTTATCTCTTTAGTCTAGCATCAGTCCTTAGCAGATACAATTTTCATATTGACCTAAGACACTAACAGTAGAGCAGAACAAATCCTGAGTCATACTGCCTAGCCAGTGCTAAGGTCAGGACTAGTTTTGTGAAACCTAACTAGTCTAAAAACCATAATAGTGTCTTCTAGTTTCCACCTTGTATAGAATAAAGGAAGACAATAGTATAATTTTGAGAAGAATAGAAGCATATAAAACATTTTTGCTTGTCTCATTGAGTTTTACTTTTAACCCAGCATCAACAATTTTCAGTCAGATGACATGGGTAGAGTGAAAGTTTGAACTCTACTGTCCTATTGCATGCAGGCAGAGGAACACCCTGCAGGCCATATGATTGTCATATTTTGTTTCTAGATGTAATCATATATAGCACTAAGTGCTTCTGTTGTGTATTTCACTGTATTGTGTTCTTTTGTTAAACACAGGGCTTAGGTTCAGCATTTTAAAAACATCTATCAATTATATAATAGCTACCACAGAAAAAAAAGAGGCTTTCTGACTTCTTTAATGAAATACAGTGGCCTACAGCAAAGCTTGAATCTTATTTACTGCAGCTACAGAAAACATCAGAAGGTTTTTGAGTCATTTTCTTTTACCATATCACAAGAAAGGGAACTAATGCATCTTGAATCTGTAACTTCCAAAAACAATTGACTAATTTCAATGTTGATGGCTTCCTTCGGTATTAGATACGAGACATGAGTCCTAGAAAAGAAGAGAAATCAAATACTGATTCAAATCTCTTTGTGATCTGGCTGCCTGAAGGGAAGCTCACTGTCAGTGTGAGGTTCCCAATTTTTACTAGTTCACCAATCACTGTGCTTAAGGCTGATGATGGTTATGGCTGTCTCTCTGATAGTTCATCACATCGGTGTAATTTTAATTTATGGTTTTCATCATAAATCAAGATCATTATGGAAAAATGGATGCCCCTGAGTCATTTATATCCTCAGTGCATACACTGTATAAATGTGAAACCTTATGCATCTTATTATTTCAATGAGAATGTTAGAAAATAGTTATTGTACAATCTCTTTTTTCTTTTAACGGAACTCTTGTGCTCTGGTGGGGAAAAAACAAAACAAAACAAAACAACAAAACAAAACACACAAAACACCCAAACCAAACAACAAAAAAACCACAAGTGGATTCTGTCTTTAAAAATCAGAGTTTTCACTTGAAACACAGAATTATAGAAGGCCAGGGTTGGAAGCAGCCTGAAAGATCATCTAGTTCCAACCTCTCTGCTGTGGGCAGGGACACCTTTCCCTAGACCAGGTGGCTCAGACCCCCAATCCAATGTGGCCTTGAACAGCTCCAAGGAAAAATGAAGGGTTTTTATATGCTTTGGATTTCTTAGGGAGTAGTATCATGTAAGTGGATATCCACTCAAGCATTTTAACCACATCAGCTAAATGTGTGATTTTGAAATCACCAATAATTGTGTCTGCCTGAAGACTCATCAGTCAAAATCACTAACTTGGAAGAATATGGATTTATATCTACATTTTTTTTCATATTGTGATTTATAAACACAGATTTTGGTAGACCAAAACAACATATAAGCTTGAAATGCAATCTGAGAATGTTTCAAACTGCATTTAAAAATATGGGGTTTTTTTTAAAAAAGTCAAATATTAGATTTTAAAATTCTTTAACATTTCGACTTTTCTTTTTACAACTGTAATTTAGCTTTAATAGTGCATTTTTAACAGGATAAAAAAAGGTGTTCAGAAATGAACCAGAACAAACTGAATGTGTTTCTAAGGTTTCTAAACTTGTTATTAAAACTTTAGGACTGGGACTATTTCCGTCTACTGCCACTGACAAAAGCCACCAGCTGACACCTCAGTCAAGCTCTCATAACAACACGTGCAGTAGAGAACAAAGTTTCCAAGGGGAATTCATTATTAATCATAAAATGAAGTTGATTTCAAATCAAAAGTGCCACAAAAGGCAAGCTTGTTTCTAACAACTTTCCTTGTACAGAGATTACATGGTTGAGAGCTCAAATGTGCTAAACCCACACATTTGTAGAGGACTTTTACGTGTGACCTGGCATGCAAAATACTGTTACAATATGAATAAAACATAACTTTTGCAGAAACAGCTACCTTTGCCTGGATTTTTATTCATTATAAAAACCATAATATTTTTGGAAGAATGTATTTTACCTATAAGACTTCCCTGAAAATTAAGTTATCTTTTCCCACTGATAAAGAAAAGAAAATTAAGAAGTTAAACAACAGAAAACACTGACAGTTAATGTATCATCAACAATCAGAAGTTCTAAGGCAACTTAGAGGCATTTTTTCTTTAAAGTGATACTAAAAAGTTTTAAAGGTCTGGTTGTTTCCAGTACATTAAGATCACTTAAAGTCAGGAAACCTTGGAGAGTAAAAGGACTTTACTAAAAGAGGTGTAAATTTACATGTTCAGAATCATCAGACAATCAGGTCCTTTGAGACTACTGTTTGACATGTCTAAATATTTGCTTTCAGAGTTTCCTTGTGACTGTCAAAGACTGAGATATCTTATTCAAAATCAAGAATCATGAAAAATTTAAATTTGGAAGATCATTATTGTTTCTTAATTTAACTTCTCTTCTGTATCAGCATTGTCATGCATGTGTTTGTTTTGTAAGAATTACAAGAGTAGGACTGATCAGTAGTTATGAAGTGCCTGTATCTGGAAGCTATAGTTGTTTCAGAGGAAATTTAAAAGGTCAGTTGGCCTAAAGGAGAACATTAATGTTCCTGAAGTCTCCACAAAGCAGCCAGCATCAGTGCTAGAAGGGTCTCCGCAGCTGGGGAAGCCTGCTGAGAAAGAGCCCCTTAGGGAGCGTGAGTCTTTATCCAGCCAGTCAGCACTTTCTGCCCAAAGGGAAAACCAGCACTGCAACAAGAAAGGAACAATTCTGAAGCTTGACCACAAGGACCCTGCAGAGTCGGTGAAATTGTGATGAGCCAGAGACACCAGGAGAGCAATCCTGAATCCTGAGGGTCATGGCCAGAGACAGACTGGGGCTGGCTACCAGATGAGAAGCCACAGCTCAGACAACTGACCTGCAGCCAAAACCTAATATAAATTAGCAAAGAGCATCCTAAGGAAAAGGAAAACAGAAAAGGAGGGGGAATGAGGAAATCAGAAATAGAAAAGGGAAACCTTTAGATTAAGTTATTTAGATGGAAGATATGTTCTAATTTGTCTTACATTAATTTTTCCAAGGGTTGAACTGTACTAAAAACCTGATGCATTCATGATTTATTTTTCTGACACAGAAAATAAATGGATGAATAAAAACTATAAATTTTCTGAAGTACAATACCATCTGTATAGATGAACACAATCATAAACACATCATAGCTACAACATGTTACCACACAATTTGAGGAAGAAATATTTGTAAAAACCAGGGTAGAAGTATCTATAGAGGATATCTAGCTTACAAATATTCACTAAAAATCATAGTTACATGTGTCTTCATGAAAAGGAAACTGGAGGAGAAGGGATACAGAGGGAAAAGTAGTATATTTTAAAAGCATCTCCTTTAAAGAGCAGCAGGGTAAAAATTGCTCTGCCATCTTAATACTGCTTCACTTTCAATAAATATAGATGTTTTCACAGAAACTAATGAAAACATCCACTGTGTTCCCTATGATTCATTGGCAATCAAAAGCACTACCTAATTTGCAATATGATGATCTGGAGTATTGACAATCATTCAAAAAGATTACTTGGTTTTAATATATTTTTTCTAGTGAGAGGAGGCAACAGCTTTGCCACAGCAGATCATCATCTGTCATAACTGCCATCAACACCTGCTAAGAGTTTAGTGAATGCAGAAACAGGAGGACTGAGCCCTGCGTGCCTGTTTGCACCCCGGTCTGTGTGAGCAGGGGGTCTGCAGCAGAGCAGGGGGTGGTGGGGCAAGAGCAGGGCCCTAACACAAGGCTGGGAGCAGAAGCATCCCCTGCAGGGCACGGCGCCAGCCCATTCACACCTCCACAACTCCACATGCTAGACAGAGCTTGCCCGAGAGTTTGAACAACCAGTTGTATCCAGCATCTGAGCTCATGGAGGTGAAAAAAGAGAGCCAAACAACACTCTAACACATCATTAACTAATGAGAGTTAATGAGGGGCATTCTTAGATAAATCCTTTCCTGCTACGTTTGTGGTCAATGTGGTTAACATGATGTGGTTTCAGTAGTATGAGTAGCCATCAATCCAGTCATATTTCAGAGTTCCCCCGAGTACATATACATGAGGCAGAAATAACAGGACTGAAAAGCTACAGGCTTAATGAAAAATTTAGCAGTCTAGAGGGAGATAGAAAAAGGCAGATCAGAATGGAACTAAAATTGAAGCAAATTTTTAGGTAGTTTTTAGATGTTACTATGCAACTGCTGTGTTAGTACTGGCATTTGTGTAAAATGTGTATATCAGTTTTTGAGTTCATTTAATAAACACTAACTTTTCAGAAAAATGTAGCAATTATGAAAATCTGGAAGGTATTCTGTAATACTTACAATAAGGGTCTAGCCGTAGTGTTTTCCAGAAATTAATCTTCAATATTAATCTTAAACTTTAACCATTTTTTCCCCTTTCATGTCTTTCAACAGATATCAGGTTAGTGAAGGGAAATAACACTGCCACACAATCTGCAACACGCAGCTTCTGTTGGTAGGAATTTTTCTATTTGGGCAGAAGAATTAAATAAATGAGTCCCTGACAAATAGTTACAGATATTAAATGGTAGATATGCTAAGGTGGTTTAACAGCTGTGGCTGAAAATGGGGAGCTATCATATATGTTATTGTGGATAGCACTGAGATAATTATTGCAAAATAGTCTGAACAGGAGAATAATTTGGAAATATTTTCTGACACTGTCTTTGTTACTCTTCATCAGGAACTTCTCACGTGGAAAACCAGAGATATTTGAAACTTGCTTTTTCTGATTTGATTGAATTCGCTGCATAAATTCTCTTTGGTGGATCTGGTCATCAATTCACACTGTTGCCCTTCTCATCAGCCTTTAGCAAAACAACACTGGTATTTCATATTTGCAGAGGGACCCAAATGGCTAACACAACCCAAGTAAGACCTGTAAATATTGTGCAGCTAATAAGGACAGAGATTAACTTAATTTTTCTTTTTCTCTCTTTCCATTAAGACATCTTCTGCCAGAAAGAAGTACCTTGGACCCAAAAACTTCTCAAGTCAAAGCTTGATGCCTATCTGTCATACAAATACTATGTAATATATGCTTTGAATTTTGTTGGGATGGTGATTTTCAACCCAAATATAATTCCATGCACAGGTGGAACTTAACTATCCCAAAACTTGGAAAACACATTAAGACAGCAATTAGAAACTCCATCTAAGGATGGGTAAACTGTGTCTTTTTATTCCTTCTGCTGTGAAGTAATAAGGGACAATAGTTATTCATATAGAAAAACACCAGTCTTCCCTTATATTCAAGGAACATTTTTATTGCAGTTGTTCATCATCCCAATGTTTTAACTGGATCAGAAGTGGTTAGAATCCAAACTTGTCTTTTATTAAATACATTTCCATCCTCATATATTATTTGAAATACCTGGGCAATTTACCTGTCCCTATCATTTTGTCTGATACCTTTCATTCAAAGAAGAATCATTATTTGCCTGCCTAACTTATTAATCACTCTGAGGAATAACAGATATGAAATGATTTGAAAATATCATCTGAAGGAGCAGATAACTACACAACCCATCTGACTTGAAAATATAAAGAATTTGGTTCAGGCTGTTGTGCTAGCTTTTACTGGCTTCTCAAGAACAGAGAAGATAGCACAAGAAGAAAGAAGGCACAAGAAGAAAGGAAGGGCTTTTTTCTGCCAACTGACAGAGAATAAATAATCAATATTTTTAAGTGTTTAAATTAATTTATTACTCAAATGAGGATTCTCCAATGTCATTATCATAATCAAATTGGTAGAATCATAGAATCATTTAGGTTGAAAAGACATTTAAAATCACCAAGTTCAACCATAACATGGCCAAGTCCACCACTAATCCATGTCCCTAAAGGCCACATCTACATATATTTTAAATACCCCCAGGGGTGGTGACCACTTCCCTGGGCAACCTGTTCCAATGCTTGTTCACCCTTTTAATGAAGAAATTTTTTCCATTGTCTGATCTAAACCTCCCCTGGTGCAACTTCAGGTAATTTCCCCTGTCCCATCCCTTCTTTATTTCAGGTTCTCCCCTGAGGCTCCTAGAATAACCAACCCCATCTCCCTCAGCAACTCCTCACAAGACCTGTACTCCAGACCTTTCCCCATCTTCATTGCCCTTTTCTGGACATGCCGCAGAACCTCAATATCTAGTAGTATTCAAGGGGAACCGTATCGCTCTCTACAACTACCTGAAAGAAGGTTGTAGACAGGTGGAGGTCAGTCTTTTCTCACAGGTAACAAGTGATAGAACAGGAGGAAATGGTCTCAGGCTGTGCCAGGTTAAGATCGTATAACAGGAAAAAATTCTTCCACTGAAAGGATGGTCAAGCAATGGAATAGGCTGCCCAGGGAAGTGATGGAATCACCGCCCCTGAAAGTATTTAAAAGACTTGTAGATGTGGTCTTAGGGACATGGTTTAGTGGTGGTCCTGGCAGTGTTAGAATAATGGTTGGACTCACTGACCTTAGAGGTTTATGTCAACCCTAATGATTCTATGATTCTATCAGCTGCAGCCACTCCAGTGCTGAGTGCAGAGGGACGGTCACTGCCCTGGTCCTGCTGACCTCACTACTTCTGATACAGACAAGATGCCATTGGCCTTCTTGGCCACCTGGGCACACACACTGGCTCCTAATCATCTGAGTGTCAACCAACACTCCCAAGACCTTTTCCACTAGGCAGTTTTCCAGCCACTTTGCCCCCAGCCTGTAGCTCTGCCAGGGGTTGTTGTTACCCAAGTGCGGGACTCATCACTTCAACTTGTTGAACCTCATGCAATTGACCTTGGCAATGGATCCAGCCTGTCCAAAGCCCTTTGCAGACCTTTCCTACTCTCCAGCAGATCAGCACTCATGCTCAGCTTGGGTCTCATTTGCAAATTGACTGAGGGTGCTCTTGATCACCTTGTCCAGATCATTGATAAAGGTATTAAACAGGATTGGCCCCAGTACTGACCCCTGGGGAACACCACTTGTGACCAACTGCCAACTGGATGTAATTCCATTCACTATCATCTCTGGATGGCTTGGCCATCCAGCCAGTTTTTTACCTGGTGAACAGTGTGCCCATCCAAGCCAAGAGCAGCCATTTTCAGCAGGACAATACTAAGGGAAACAGTGTACTTACATTTAGATGAAGTTGATTACTCCACTGACCAATTACTTTGTATTCTGTACTCTTGTTGGTGATTTGATACTGAAAAATATCATAGCGTCCAGGAGCATCTCCATTTTCATTGAAGACAACAGGTGTTCCAGCACTCCCTGAAAAAAAATATTAAAAGCAATAAATACCTTTAAAGCAATTAAATATATATATATATATATGTATATATATATATACAAAAGAAAAAATACTAATTAGAGATTGAACAGGTTCTTCACAATGCAAGTCTAGTATGATAATAAATTCAAAAACCTCCCAAAGACAAAATGCATGATATTATCATCATGACAAAATCTACCCTATCTATGATTCTACGAAAATAATTTTAAAATATAATCCTTTGCANTTCAACTTGTTGAACCTCATGCAATTGACCTTGGCAATGGATCCAGCCTGTCCAAAGCCCTTTGCAGACCTTTCCTACTCTCCAGCAGATCAGCACTCATGCTCAGCTTGGGTCTCATTTGCAAATTGACTGAGGGTGCTCTTGATCACCTTGTCCAGATCATTGATAAAGGTATTAAACAGGATTGGCCCCAGTACTGACCCCTGGGGAACACCACTTGTGACCAACTGCCAACTGGATGTAATTCCATTCACTATCATCTCTGGATGGCTTGGCCATCCAGCCAGTTTTTTACCTGGTGAACAGTGTGCCCATCCAAGCCAAGAGCAGCCATTTTCAGCAGGACAATACTAAGGGAAACAGTGTACTTACATTTAGATGAAGTTGATTACTCCACTGACCAATTACTTTGTATTCTGTACTCTTGTTGGTGATTTGATACTGAAAAATATCATAGCGTCCAGGAGCATCTCCATTTTCATTGAAGACAACAGGTGTTCCAGCACTCCCTGAAAAAAAATATTAAAAGCAATAAATACCTTTAAAGCAATTAAATATATATATATATATATGTATATATATATATACAAAAGAAAAAATACTAATTAGAGATTGAACAGGTTCTTCACAATGCAAGTCTAGTATGATAATAAATTCAAAAACCTCCCAAAGACAAAATGCATGATATTATCATCATGACAAAATCTACCCTATCTATGATTCTACGAAAATAATTTTAAAATATAATCCTTTGCAGTCTTTTTCTTTGGTTGTTTGGTTGGGGGTGGTTTGTATGTGTATTATAGAACATTAGGAAATTCTAGGAGGAAACAGAAGTGAAGAAATTCATTTTGACATGAAGAAAGACATAATTTCACTTTAGGATGTGTATACTTGGTAGTAGGCAAAAAATAGCATCTTGTAATGAACTACATTAAAAATTTCCCTGTTAAGCACAAAAATATTATTAATATCATCAACTTAGGAGCCAAAACTCATAAAAGACCTTGAGATGCAAATGTTTAAATTGTGTCACAGTTAATATGCTAAGTTTCTAGCACTGACCACCTATGCAAAAGTATTTTATCAAAATAAATTAAGGGCATCAGCTGTGCTTGTTGCTCTGTCCTCTATGCATGACACTGCCTGACAGAAAAGGCCATTGCTGAAGCTGTCAAAAGTTAAAAATCGACACTCTGTTCTTATTTCGATCAACAAAATGTTCAAAGATTGAAAACTACACATCTACCTTGGCAAACCAGACCAGCCAGATTAGAACATATTTTTATGAATTCCCTCAAGGTCACATAAAGGACCTGCACTCCTACAGAGACTTTTCAAAAACTACACCCCCTTCCCCAAATTTTTATATATAGGTGAATCATATTTATAGTTGAGGTCCATTGAAGAAAAATTCAAGTATGCTGAAGTTCTATT
Organism: Dryoscopus gambensis; assembly: GCA_013389985.1. Lineage (NCBI taxonomy): Eukaryota > Metazoa > Chordata > Aves > Passeriformes > Malaconotidae > Dryoscopus > Dryoscopus gambensis. The sequence goes on along the minus strand of WEIT01029664.1, from coordinate 43,305 downwards.
TCAGTGACTGGAGATGAAATTTATCTTTACTAGGTGAAAAACCCAAACCACCAAAAAATGCCCCCACAATGTTTTCTTGTATCTCCCTGTGAACATCCAAGAAAATAACATCCAGTTCACAGAAAATTCCTACACTATAACACATGTTAATGTATCACCTAGAGGCACTAAGTCCACTGTGAGTGGTTTCTAGAAAATGAAAAAAAAAGCTAGAAAATCCTGGATACATATCAAGCAGAAGTAAACTAGTAAAAGTGGAAACAGTCTACATACTCCAGGATTTCAGCATAAATTCTTGTTGTATGTCTGTTTGCCTCTCTACAATAAAGTATTTTGTTCTCTTGTTTTGTATAACAGCTTTCAAATAAAACTGATATCCAGTGAAATAACGTGTTTTGAGGGTGACAAGTGGCACATTAAATACTGTGCCAATTTCACAGTTCTGCCAGAAAAATTCTGGCTGCAAAAATTGGACATGAGCAATCATGGAAGAAGAGTATCAAAATTTATGTGTGGTAAAAACTTAAGACCTCATGAAGATAGAAGAGACTCAACAGAAAATTTTGGAAAGGTCTTCATGCTTTTCCCCCAATTCTTTTGACAGAATGAAGGGCAAGAAAAATCCCAGTCTACAATCTTTCAAGCAGTGAAATTATTCTTCACTGTTCACATAGCAGGTTGATGTAATAAATTTCTTCCACCCAATAAATACATACTCAGCTGTTCTTGGTATATAGTTATGGAGGTAACCTTCAAAATATTATTCTAGAGTAACAATAGAATCCATCTTTCCACTCAGCAGCATTTGAAGACCTCATGGAAAAACTGTCATTTTTATGAACAGATAGGAAATGTCCTTTGTATCCCTTAAAACCAATGGGAACTTAAAACATTATTATGCTCAGCAATATGAGTGTGAGCTTATAGTATATGGCTGGCTTTAGAAATATCATCTTCTACTGGTTTTGGTTGGGTGTTAATTTTCTTCATAGTAGGTTGTATGGGGCTCTGATTTGGATTTGAGCTGAAACCTGTTGATAACACAGGGATGTTTTAGCTATTGCTGAGCAGCACTTACACAGAGTCAAGCTGTTTTCTGCTTTTCACCCCACTCCCCCACTGGGGAGGCTGAGGGTGCACAAGGAGATGGAGTGGGGGACACAACCAGGACAGCTGGCCCCAACAGACCCAAGGGATATTCTCTAGCATGTAACATCATGTTCAGCATATAAAGCTGGGGAAGAAGGAAGAAGAGACATTTGGGGAGATAGCATTAAGTCACTCTTATGTGTGATGGAGCCCTGCATTCCTGGGGGTGACTGAACACCAGCTTGCCCATAGGATGTGGTGAATGAAGTCCTTCCTTTGCTTTGCTTGTGTGCGCAGCTTTTGCTTCACCTATTAAACTGTCTTTATCTCAACCCGTCTCTTTTCTCACTTCTACCCTTCCAGTTCTCTCCCCAGTCCAGCTGGTGGGGGAGGGAGCAAGTCTGTGTGAGGTTCAGCTGTGCATGGGGTTAAACCACAACACACATACAAAGAGACTGCCTAGTCCAGACCAGAAGCATCTTTCTTTTTTGGTGTTGTGGTGTTCTCAGCTAGAGTTCAACAGCATCTCATGCTGTGCACCACAGTCAACAGGGACATAGCAACTTGCTAAATTCAGCAGCCTCTCCATCTGAGGCCGACAAAATCTTTCTCATATGGCAAAAGTCAAACAACCTGTGTCAAGTTAATAAAATCAAGATTGCTAAAAGCTGGAATAAGTCACAGAAGATTTATACTCCCTAATACTGGGGGAAAAAAACCACTATCCCTTTGTTAAACAGCAGATTTTAGAAACAATGCGTACTGTAAAGTATATTTGATTGTGTTTTAGCAATGCTGACATAACTTGTATATTCTATTAACAAGGAGACCATTATTTTTTTTTTTAATATATATATATATCTATATATTCCACATATTCCACTGTGGAATGAAACATTTAATGAACTGTAATTAGGATGTATGCATGACTGGATTGTGCTAATAAACCATTAGCTGCATAACCAGGAAAGCAAGGTTAAAGGCATTTGAAGAAAACCTGTGGATTTTACCAATGGTTCCCCAAATAATGAATGCAAGATGGTAGCAGGAGCCTTGAGAGTGTAAGGACAGAATGAAAGTGTAGGACAAACTAGATGCCTCAAGGCTATAAACAAACCACCAAGGGTTAATTAGTATTCTTAAAAAATGTTAATCTCATCCAAGGAAAGATATGCCCTGGTGAACGATCTGGATGAACAGTTCATCTGAGAATAGGTAGTCTTTAAATTGAAAAGGTTTTCTTGGAAATTAAAGTGTATACTTCTGTGGAAAGACTCATTAATACTGTATAGGGATCAGAAAATTAAACCATGTGCAGAAGCATTGTAGCTGACCATAACAACTAATCACATGTGTATACAGCACTCTAGCAAATGCCATGGAAGTGTACAAGTGCCTCTTTTTCTGACAACCAGATATGCGGAACTGAACACTCTTGATACCTGGAACTGCCACATATACTGTGTCATTACCAACTGGGAATGCAGTAGGGAGCTGCATCGTAGCTCATGTTTAAGTTAGAGAGTGTTTACATGCTCCTCTTATTGATCATTGAGTTCTGCCTGCTAAACTAAATTTAACACACTGTGGAAAGAAAGTAACACAGAATACAACAATGACCTGAGGTAGTGAGCCAGGACTTCATAAATTCCAGCTTAGATAAAAAGTACTTTGGGAAACCACAACAAATTGGATAGGGTATCTATATTAGAGAATGAACTTGGCTAGCTTCATTTGGGAACCACATTCATTGGAAACTATCATGGGAAAAATGTTATTTTTGCTTAGGATAAATGTTCCTATAATGCTATTGTAGACCACCCTAGAGAATAGAAAGCAGGCTACTTTTTTTAAAGCAATTTCACTGTTTTAAATTTTAAAAATATTTTTAAAGCAATCATTTAATAAAATAGCTAAAGAGAAGTGAGGAAATTATGTCTTTGAGCCTTTTCACATTTTATTCTGTATGTGGTTATGTTGCCATGTGTAATTTTAACTCATGAATGACTCAGGTAATTGTATTCAATCTGTCACCATTTTAACTAAATTTTTAATTTATTCTGGATGTCTAAAACAGAAGTACCTGGTAGAATTTCCAGACTGCATAATAAGCTTGGTTAACTATGGAAAATCATGTGTGAGCTTTCACCTTCTTCATCTCTCCTTTGTGACAATCTTTTTCAGTTTGGTTTGGCTTGGGTTGGGGTTTTTTAATATAAAGACATAGTTCCTAACTTATTTTGAGACCTGTTTCTGAAGTATCTCTTTGCTGAGCAAAGGACATATTTACATTTTAGGTATAAAGTAACACTCTAGTATTGAAAAAAATTCCCCCTCCTCCTTCCCACTTTGAAGCAATCAGCATTAAACAACTCTGGGTGTTAAACTAGCACCTCAGCTAGACATTTCAGAATGTGTCTGTGACCTCAGCTATTTATGAGCCTTTCAAAATGCAGGTTAAACTAGCCAGAAAAGTTATTTAGAGAAGAAAAAAAGGTAAAATGTATGAGGTTTTAAATTTAATTCAAGGATGTAATGGATCCTTCTGAATTTTCAATGCCTTACACAGATATCAAAGAGGACCTTTTCTGATAAGCAACCATTGTAGTACAGGTCCTTTGTGCATTGGAATTGAAAATTCACATTCTTCTGAAGAAATCTTTAAACATGTACCTTGATATTCTTGAGATGCTGATCAACAACCACCTAATCCTTCAAGTCCCTACTTTGTCAAGTTACATTTCACAAGATTCTAAAACATCCCTGCTGTACTGCAGACTGTAATATTAGATCCCTGTGAGGTTACAGCATGTACTTGGCCAATGCCTTCCAGTTAAATTCTCTATACATTTCAGGAAGTGAAGAAGAAGTGGATTGACTTGTGAAATGCAAGTTCATGTATAATACTGGCCAAGTGCATATAAAAGTGATTAATATAAAAAAGTTCTTAAATTAAGAACAGTGCTGAGCATTATTTAAAAAAATATTCTTTTAAATTAAATCAACACACTTGGATATTCTTATGTGAAAATCTTAAAAAAATACTTGAAAAAAATCACAGAAAATTATAAACAACTAATCAAAACTAGCAAAAGTTAATTTGTGAATGTCAGGCCATCAGAGAAAGAATACACACTGTACCAAATAAGGTTTGTGATAAATGAAGCTGTTATCTGCTCAATCTCCACACAGCAGACATTTTCAAACAATGACCAATGTGGTTACTAAAATAAAAAATGATGATTGTCTTACACATATTCAAAATCTGAAAAGACTTCTTTTCATGCTTACCCTACATGTCTCAGTTCAAGATTAGGACAATAAAACAGGATTTCATCCAGTTGCAGTAAGCACAGACCTTTACTGACATTTTAAATATCCTAAGAAATTGGATACATCCATGCAGATATGCAGAATATGCATATGACAGAGAATCTGTGCCTTTCTGAGGCAGCAGCTGGAAGCCAGATGGATACCCTGGGGTATCTTAAATGGCATTCGATGCCCATGTTTAGGCAATTTATCTTACTTACCACAGGGCAAATTCTGGCTGTTCATGTATGAATGCATAAAACAGAATGAAAGAGAAGCTAGGAGTGCTACAAGAAATTAATTATATACAAATTTGGGGCATATACGAATTATGGTGGTACCCTTTACAAGCCTTACAGAGAAAGTAAAAAAATTGGTATTGAAATAAACAGATATAAATCAATTCTAGATCAGGCAGTACAACTTTACATTTTTGAAGCTGATGGACAAGAACTTAAGCTGTGATTTTGCACAGAAGGGTATAATTTATTTGATGTCTTGGTCCTCAGCACAGTGAAAAATTAAAATTGTGTATTTCTGTGAAAGGAATGGTTCATTTCCCTCTTGTACAAGAACATCAGCCAGGCCAGGTCCAATAACCACATGGTATTTAAAATAACAAAAAAAAGGTACAGCTTTTTTCCTTACAGAATGTATTAGAGCTTCTTTCCACATCAAGCACAGAGACATGTCTCATAAAACTTGCCCTGAAATGAGTAAAATTTAGACATGAGACTGAACTCTAGCCATAAACAGTATAGGAGTAGTAAAAAGCAATTTCCCCCATCATTAATTAGTTGGTGTAACAGTGGTTATTAGAAGCAGTGATCTAAATGCAAACTCAGGTTTCATGCAGTCTTTCAGCTACAACTTCAAGACTATACAGGAGAAAAATTCATCTACATTTTCCCTGTTCCCTGCATGCTCTCTCCCAGCATCTGCTATTGGCCACTCTCAGCAAACGTACTACAGTGGTGACATTTTTGTTCTTACCCTCTAACAAACAACTCAACCCAGAATATGAAAACACGGAACTCTAACTCCTCTCCTTACAGCACCTTGAGTCTACTATCAGAAAACATGTATACCTGTAATACATACAGTTGTAATACAACTGTATCACAGATTAAACTTTGAATTTTGCCAGATAAACAATTAAAATAGGTAGACACCAGTCTGTCCCCTGCTATGGCGACATAGAATTGGGAAGGCAGTTTTACACCTCCCAGTCGGGACTCAGCCTGTTCTTTGCTCAACAAGGCTATGCCTTGAACTCCTCCCAGTGGTGGGGCAATGCTATGTGAATGACTTTCCCTACTTCACTGCTAACAGGGAGGGGTAGGAGATGTAGATGAGCTACTTCACAGGTAGGTGCTACAGCAAGGCAGGAATTATCACTGTGGCCTCTTCAGAAATATCCATCAGTCCTAAAAAAGAATGTGATGAAGGAAGTTCTGATGGGGAAGGAGCTACTGAGGAACAGAAAATGAGCCTCTTTGAACGGCCCCCTGCCACCTTAGCTTTGTTCCTTTCACCTCTGGAAAAGAGACAGCTCTGTCCACACATGGGAGGGGGTTTTGAGGAGAAGGGAGGAGGCAGAGAGTGAGACAAAGAGGTTGCTGTTCCCTACATGCAGCCAAAAAGCTCAGTGCTACCAGTGTATTTGAAAAAACCCAGCCTTTTTTTATTCTGTACTCAAAAAAATCCATAGAGACAGGTTTCATCTTAAAAATCTACAGCATACATTGTGTGCCAGAGAAGATTGATTCAGTTCTACAGCTGAAGAATCCAGCAAGTCAGAAAAGCCAACAAGCTCAGGGAAGGGATATTGTATGCAATGGGAACAGATCACTCAATCCTCCAAAGATCAACACGTTATAAAATCCAACTGAAAGATAAATACTACTCTAGTAACATACTAAAATAGTAGCAGGGTGATATGACATTATCTAGTACAAGCTAACAGCTTGTACCAAAAGAGGAAGTTATAAGAGGGTGGTGAGGTTTCTCATATAAAAATGTGAGAATAGATGCATAAAGTTTTGTTTGCACAGTATTATAGACTGCATAGTATCAAACGCTCTTCGATGAAAAATGGTCATTTTAATGTTATAAGGTACATGTGCAATTTCTTTTTTTTAGTTGTGGTTGGGCATTCTTTCTTTTCAAATATATTTTGCAGCACAAGTAATAGCAAGCATATTTCTTGTAGTCTTTCTGAGAAGAGTTCATGGTTATGATTTCCAACAAAAAAGAAAAGAAATAGCTTACACATGTGCTGGGACGTAAGTGGGAGTGAAAGTGTGAGGAATCTTTTGCACAAATACAACCATAAGTAATTTGTTTTAGTATTACCAAAATGAATACACTTTAAGTAGACATGAATTTCTCTATTAAATCAGGATCAGACCCCAGCAACACAGCCATGTTACGGGCACAAAATATGTTCAGATTAAAAGAGTTTTCATACAATTTATTTATGTTGTCATGATTCTTCTGGCAAAAAAATTCTTTAAGGAAGCTGTAGCTATATAAAGCCATTTGAAGAGATCAGAAGAGATTGAGGACATCCAGGAGTGTCCAAGAACTTCAGCAATTTTGTTGCCTAGAACTCTAATTAGTATGCTCCTAGGAAGCACAGAATAATTATCTTCTTAAAGAATAAATCTTCACCATAAATCATCAGTTTATCTCAGTATATACAAGGATACACCAAGACATATTTGAGAACTACATGGCATGAAGAGCTTGGGTGCATCCTGCCTGTATCTGTCTTCACCATTAACTATCATGAGATACTGAGGAGTCTTCTCATCCTACTTGTTCCATTTTTCCTGCTGTGTGGCACTGTTTGGTAGGGGTGTTGTTGTGCTTCAGCCCCCCTGTTCCTTTTATTTTTGGGGGGGGGCAGGGGAAGGTTGTTGTTTTATTTTTGTTGTTTTGTTTTACTAGTCCCAGAAAGATGTACTTATTTCAGCACTGCTGACCTCAGTCACGCTTTTTTGTCATGTTTCTGGTAAGAGCCTATCAAGCTGACAATCTACAGTGTCTTTCAGATGATACCAGACTTTTCTCATCAGCTTGCATGTACTGAAAATGAGAAGGCAGAGATGAGTTACAGCTGTCCCACTTCAGTCTGAGCATTTACTTCATGCCAGGATGAAAACATGCCAAGCAGATGCATGCACACCTCTGTGATTCAGACAAGGAAACAACTTTAGTGAACATTAGTAACTCACAAATGCCTGTACAGTCTCAGAAAGAGAGATTCCTTCCCTTTCCACTACAGAACAATATTCCTGCTACTGAACCACATGAGAGAAAGGAGATGTGGAGCTCAATGAAAACCGTGCCCAAAAGTTAGTGGGGCTCATACAAAGAAGATAATCAAAGAAAGCCACACACTACTATAGGAATCAGTAGAGACTGCAATGTGCAGGAACTAGTTAAGCTGCAAGAGATGTTTGCAGAAAAACTGAGCATCTGAAGAACCATCTATATTTCTAGGTGCTTTTGGACAAATGTTTTCAGAGTTTGTTCAGTCCCTCAAGCAACTCCTCTACATTAATAGATTCCTGAGGCCAGTGAAAGGCAAAAGTTCTTTGACTCAGGTAATAGCTGGCTGGGGAGCAAGGCAGCATCCTGGTGAGTAAAGATAACAACCACCCTTAGAGTAATTGTTAAAATGTCATCAAAATGGGAAAGGCAGTAAATGGTCTAGCTAACACAGGCATCATCCTCAGTACAAGGATCACTCCACCAATTCCAAGAGACCTTTTATTTGTGATTTTGTTCCTCCATCTCCAGGCTCTTGAAAGTCCTAGACCATGGCCATAGCTCTCAGATATCATTAATGACATCTCTTAGGATTCTGGTATTTCTTATCTAAGCCTTCATTATTTTTCCAGATATACTGCTAGAATAAAAAAGAACAGAAAACAGACAAACAAAACTAGTGTCACATAATCATAGGTGAAATAATGGATTGCACAGAGAATGAAGGAACTAAACAATTTCCTATTTAAGACTTATATAAAGTGTAATTCATTTACAAAGAAAATCCAACACCCAACATACAAACCCACAGTCAGAAGCAATTAGCTATAAGAATGCTCTGAAAGCACATAAATAATTTAAGATTTCTCAAACAAGACACATCTGCGTCCTTAACACTGTCTCATTGGGATTGTCATTATGTAACAGACATTAGTCCATTAACATTTAGTTAACAGACACCTGAAACATAAATGCCATTTTCTTCTCTGTCTAACCAAGCTTCACATGAAGCTTATTATGACCAATGTACTCTCAGTCACCCATGAGGATAGTTCATCTTGCTGAACAAGATCCTATTTGACCTTGAGCTATTTCCTGTTTTTCCTGGAATGCAATCAGCTGTGTGTTAATTGAAATAATTAAACAGGTTAAAAGTATATCAGAGCATTTCCTAATATTGATTTCTATCAGTTGTCAGGAATGAAAACCAACCTTCCTTCCAGTGCTTCGGCTGTGGCTTAAACTCTGACATTTAAAGAGGACAAAGCTCCAAAGAGGAACTGTTAAATATCCATAACCCATTTTGTAGCTCGGTTTCTTTTGTGCCGTCTACATCAAAAATGAACTAAGTCACACAAGTATGCACACATGCACACACAGAGCTTCAGGCCACACTTCAATTACCACAAAAAATTTGGAGACAGGCAGCAAGCAGAAACATCACTGTCTGAATCACAGTTTTAGATTTTCCAAAGTATCCAAGGTAATGTTATTTCAGCCTTATGACCTTGTCATGTCTTGTTCTCTGATGTTTCTAGAATGCAAAACCATCATAAAATTCACAAAAAATGCTCTGTTATTCATTAAAGTATTACCTTGCACCAGAAAGAGGGAAAGACTACAAAGCAGTTACTGAGAAGCCTGATGTGCAAGGAAAAAATTCTTGAATTCCTGAGTCCTTCGAGTCTACACAGCAAAAATTAATCTACTGAAGTCAAAGGATAAGTGGTTTATAGGTTTTTACTATCTTGTTTCTCTGTAATTACAACAACCATTAGTGAGCAACTGATGTCCACTTAAAATTTACTCTGTTGCCATGGTTATTTTAAGGCATTTGTAAAGCTACTAATCTCCAAAGACATAAAACTATATTAATGCTATAAAACATTTAAGAAGTAATTTTAGTTTACAGTGTTCTAAAAGCAATTTATGGGTCTCAGTCTTACTGAACAACTGACAAATTTGGAAGTAATTTAAAACACCTATAACCTATATACTCACTCCCGTGCTTCCCACTTTTTAAAGACTCCACTTTAGAGATCATACTGACTGTCTGGGAGGTCAGTTCATGGAATCTTTCAGTATTCAATTTTCAGAAACTTTAATTTTATACCTTTATGGTTGTTGTGAAGGAGTATAACTGGAATTTTTCCACTGACTCTTGTCTGGGATACAAGGAGTTCTTGCCTAGGATTCACCTGTTTAAATGGATCGTATTAGAAGCTGTTGATATCTGGGGCAGTAATTTACTTTTATTGAAGACAAATGAGGACAATTTTTTAACCAGAAAACAAGTCTATATTAGAAGAACAATATATTCTCTGAACAGCTGAACTCTCCATTCAAGGAGACTGGGGATGAGTGTTCTTCAGTAACATATTTTTACAGGTACTGTTCTGTGTTGATATTAGTGAACACAAGCCATATTGCTAATGTAGTAAGGCTTGAGGCTGTATATCTCAATCTCATCTACTGGTATGAGAAATTCACAGTCCAAAAATTGTCACTAGAAATAATAACTATTAATATTTTTAGTATTACTGAAATTTTATGGCTAATACCAAAAAACTTCATTTTGGATCCCAGGTATTAAATTCACGTAATGTGAGAAAATCTTTTTAGCTTGCTTTAAAAAATTCTGAATCCTCAGGACCATGGAGAACAGCTTTCATATGCAGCCAAACTTCTAGTCAAGAAAACCCCAGATGGTGCAAAAGAAGTTCTCCAAGAGTATTTTTAATCCTAAATTTTAAAGGCTTCTTTGGGGGCCTTGCTCAAGACATCTGAACTCATGGTATTGGAACACTTAGTTATAGCAAGCGATATGATGAAAAATGGTAACATTAGACATTCTTCAAATCTTGGCATTATCTTCCTTATATAACTTAAATATGTAATGACTAAAAGGCATATACATCAAACAGTACTGATTTCTTCCTTCAGTATCATAAGGAAGACAGTTAAATTCTGTTTAACTAGCTGATTAAATTAGGTTTGCAACTGATTTGCATTGTGGAAAAAACCACAAAAGTTTAAAAAAAACCCTGAAATCCAAAAGATTTATTTTATAGATGTGTTGTTTGGCTCAAAATTTCCAAAATAAATCTTTCTAGTTTATCACTGCACAATGAAAGTAACATAAAAGCATACACCCACATTTTTTTTTCTTTAGCAACAGTTATCAAGGTCTTTAATATTTAATACGCTGGTTTGGTTTTAAGTCCTTAAAAAGATACTATTTTCACAGTTGGGCAAACAAAACAGACATCATTCTTCTTTCAACTCATACTCAAGCATAGTAATGACACTGTCCTGATTACCTGCTTGCCACAAAGGGGTTGTTTTCATCTGATTTAAATGTCAGCCTATCGGAAGCTCATGGAGTGCAGGGACCTGTTGAATTGCCAAGTGATGAAATCACACACCTTGAGCTGGCAAAAGACATGCCTGGCAAGCAGGCTGAACCCAGCAGTACTAGGCTGAGAAAGAGACTCACATACGAATAGAAGTTTAAAATGAAGAAAAGAAAAAGAGCATCTTGCTTCTGGTGCTATTCAGAATATCAAAAAATCTGCTTCTAGGACCGAGTTGAAGTTAGTGTTAATTGGGTTGTCAAATTCATTTGATTATGCCCAGGTGTCCAAAATCTAAGATCACGGCATTTAAAAATAATTCATAATTTAAAATTTAGTACCTAGATTCAATGATAGATTCAATGTTGTTATTGGAACTCATGTAGCCATAGTTTCTCAGGTATTTAATATAAGCAGAGTCTTGCCAGCTGTTTGAAGCCTTGTGAAGTCTCTAATAATAGCCACAGAAAACAGCATTGTGTGCTTACTTATCATCATGCAAAAGCCAGATTTTTTAAATGTCAGTAAACCTAGTGTTTTCACTGATAACTATGATGCAATATGACGATCTAACTGCTATCATTATTTCAAAGACCACATAAATCCCCTAATTTGCCAATTGTAGCTCTACCCACTTAAAATTATTTAATCATTCTTGCAAGTGGTTAGAGGAAATGCTGTACTAATTTGTTATTGCACTAAGTACCTCGCAGACATAAACTGGAAAGGGCCTTGTATAGATTCTCATTTCCTTGTGCTATTTCCCTGTAGGTTGGACTTCTGTAGAAGTCCTTCTTCCTTAAGAGTAAAAATCAACATTGCCTCTGCAGCCTTCAGAGCAGAGCAAATCCCCTAACAAAAAAATATATGTATATTCTTCAGATTTTGGTGTGATTAAAAACACAGTACAAGGTGTGATAACAGGCATCTCTGCTTAGAGTAGCCTGAGCAACTGTAATGAGACACAGCCTGTGTTAATTACTACAACTTGAACAAGCTTCAATCACAGTATAAATACATCTGTGTATTTATAAGGTAATGATAAGTCCTAAGAGAAGGAGATTTAGGATTTGATGATTCCATTGTGTAAACTACAGCTAACACTCTGCATAAGCAGTATTTGAGGGTTTTAATCCCATTGAATTTCACAAAAAGATGATTTACAGACTAATTCCCTCTCAAATACTTACAAAGACAAGGCTCTAGATGCTGATCTTACAGAAACTGCCAAAGAGTTACAAAAATTGCTTCAAGGAGAGATCTTACCCAAGAGAAAGAATACTTTGCCATTACCACAGCCTGTCAGATTGCTGCTGCTTTCTCTTAAAGTAAAAACTCCAACACTTCAGCGCGCTCAAAATATTACTGCTTTCTATGCCCAAATCATACTCCCATTGGAACAATGGCTTTATCACTCATCAAAATTCCAATAAAATTAGAAAAACAAAAGTATGACTTTTTATTTAGGAAAATATTGCAAAGCCTTTTCAGATTCTTAATTCTATCTTTGCAGTTATCTGTAGCCCTTTCAGATTTGTTTATTTTAAGGATAAGTTGACATATGAAACATGTAGTTGCAAGCTTAAGTTAGTTAAATAACAAAAGAAACGCACATAAAATCCTGTTTTCTTCAAACTCGTCTGAACTTTCTACTATTTCTACAGTCCAAGGAAGTATTAGGTCATTTTGTAGCTGATTGTCCCAGCTCATCTGGGCAGGAAAGACTGCAGGAAGTTATCCCTGAGCTTCTTCAAGGTGCCAACACACCCACTCAGTATAGTGCATTGTGCCTTGGCAGCACATGCTCCACAACCAGCACAGCTTTCTCAGCACCATGCGGGGTCAGGGTGAGGCACGCGCATGTCGCAGTACTGCATTCTCACCTCGACTCTGATCTCTGAAGGCATTATGTGCAGTTCTGCAGAGTTCACGTTTATTTTTTTGCAACCAGTGTGAATCCTCCAGGTGTACAGGTGCTAGACTGAGAATTTTCACCTTTCTTCGCCTTTCTTCCTGCAGTCAGAGTATATGTATTCACACGACAAGCTTCAGATGGAGTGGTCTCACCTGACCACTATAACCTTATGCAAGATTATACCTCATACCTAGCTGATGATATTTCATATTTTGCCTTCTATCGCTCTTTTTCCACTCTCTTTCTCACTATGACATTTTTTAGTTTAATATTATAAAATCTTGTTCTGGTCATTGCATTCCTTTCTTGCTCAGCTTTAAAGAAATTAAATCATTGCTTGTTTCTTTAGGATAAACAAAACCACATCATGGGGTAGAGCTCAGCTTCATAAAGAGTTCTTGAATAAATAAAAGTATAAATACAGGTAATCACCAAAATCATGAGTTGGTTTCCTGAGAAATATTCTCTTGAAATCCATCCATCTAAACTGATTTTCACTCCCTGATAATCTGACAGACTCATTTGAATGAAAAGAATGGTGTTTTATTGAGAAAAGCAAAGATAATAATTTCTGATAGATCACTCATAACCCTTTGGAAAGTCTGTCCAGAAAACAATTTATTCACAGTATCATATTTATAAACTGTTTCCAGAGGTTAAAATATTAAATTAAAGTTAAAAATAAAAATAAAAAAAAACACACAAAACCAAACCAAAATAACAACACTACCAAACAAAACCCAAATCTGTTTTGCAAAAAGACACTTACAAAAGTCTGGTCACTGAGAAGATTTTCTTTACAGATATAATCCATCATATTTAAAAGGCTTCAAACTTTTTTATACAGACTCCCTACAGTTACTGTAAGCTCTATAAAAGAAGATCCTAATTTGCTCCAGTCAAGCTATGCATGGGAGCTAAAATCCACCTGTACACCATCTGTTCCAGCATTGAGAATGTGAAGTAATGAAGAACATTTAGAAGAACACAATAATGATTCTAAACACCATGAAGAGAGAATCACAGTATCCATCTAAGTCTATAATGATCATTTCCTAATACAGTGACCTAAATCTAATCAATGATGCATGGTAATATATGAAAACACAGTCTTTAACACCTGCAGCAATACATCTCGCCTGTGATATGCTGCAGGTATTAAAGGACTCCAAGTCCTATTTAATTAACCACATTCTTCTTATTTAAATAGGACTCCCATGGTCATATAAAGTGTTTACTTCTTCCATGTCAAAAATTTTACTGACAGTTAAGGAATTTTTGCCACTTACTTCTGCTGAACAAATTTCAGCTTTTGTCTGTGAATTGTTGTATAATGTACACATTAAGGTACAAAACTAAATCCTCTTCTTCAGAATTGCTTTATATCACGGTGAGAAAAAAATACCCTTTAGCAATATATTTTAAGCTTAAAACTCCCTAATAGCACAATTTAAATAGTAACTAGATTTGCACTTAGGATATTATTGGTAAATTCATATTTTCTAATATTTCTTGTATTTTTTTTTAAATCCCATAGTAAATATTTTTAAAGATAAGGAATACCCATCAAATGAATCTTCATACCAGAACTTTAAAAGAGATTTAAGCAAAAGTATTTTTATTAAGAAAGTTATCAACCAAAAAAATTTTTTCAATGAAAATATTTTTGTGGCTTTTCACTGTAAATTTTCAAATTTTTTTTCAGTTAAAATCTAAAACTCTTATTTTTTTTTAAAAAAAAGAGTTTTATTAAGATATCATCAATTCATATAAATCTCTATATATTTAAGGAACAAGAAATCTATTTGAGTTAGGCTGGATGCACCTCAGAAAACAAGCAAACAAACCTCATCTGTACATCCTCGAGATTTCTAGACCAAACAAAGTCCAAAAGGTTGAGCTAATCTTGGAGTAAGCAGAATAAACTTTGGAAGCTTTCTTGAACTCCACGCATCATCTAACCCTACAGCTATTTACTTACTACTAATTTTAGAATCATTAGGCAATCTGTATGAAATTTTATCAGAAATCAGTACACAGAAATTTTTGTTCAGAGACATGAACAAAATGATTTATCTGGCCTCCTAATAGTACTCAAGGACTGTATTATTGAACTGTGAAAGCTGTTATGACCTATGAAACCTACTTCATGTTAATGTCACATGTACCATATTCTGCAAAAAGTAAAAAGGAATTAATGAATTTTTACTCTCCTGGTCTTGTGCAATATAGTAGAATTTACTCAAACAAGTCTCTTTTCACCATAAGAAAACATAAGGACATGGACCTGTTGGAGCAGAGCAAGTCCAGAGCAGGCCATGAAGATGTTCAGAGGAACAGAACACTCTCCTGTTGAAGACAGACTGAGGGAGTTGTTCAGCCTGGAGAAAAGAAGGCTCCAGGGAGACCTAATTAGGGCCTTCCAGTATTTAAAGCTACAAGAGAGCTGGAAAAGGCTTTACAAGGGCATGTAGTGACAGCACAGGACGAATGGCTTTTAACTGAAAGTTAGGTTTAGATTAGAAAGAATCTCTTCCCTGTGACGCTGGTGAGGCACTGAAAGAGGTTGTCCGGAGCAGCTGTGGATGCCCCATCCTTGGAAGTGTTCACAGTCAGGTTGGATGGGGCTCAGAGCAACCTATTCTAGTGGCAAGTGTCTCTGCCTGTGGCAGGGGAGATGGAACTGGATGATCTTTAAGGTCCTTTCCAGCACAGGCTATTCTATGATTCCATGATAAATTCATAATTTTATTCTTTATAGGGAAATTCAAGGGTTTGCTTTTCCTGGTGTTTCAGTGTTTGGTTTATATGCGATGAATTATCAAATGCATATAATCATCAAAAATAAATAAATAAATAAAACTTTATCATTTCCAGGTATGGTTTTTCAAGTACAAATAAAAAAAGCCTTTGGCTGATACTATCTTTTAGCTTTAGTATATTTAATACTATATTGCAGAAATAAGTGCATAAAAATCTCCTAGAAAGGCCAATATAATATATCCTAGTTAGATAGGCTTCAGAATTCAAAACGATGGTTTGTTACAATTTACTGCATATTTCCTCTTTGCAAAAGGGTACTGCCAGCATAGTGCTACAAAGACATCCTTATGGTTACTGAGCACAGTTTCAAAGACATCCTGTGGAATTCATCTGTGGGTATAAGGGACAAAGCAGCACTCCTTACACTGTGCTTTCCAGGGATTGCCAAATAAACTAATGATTTTTTTTCTGGTAATGTCAATAGCAGGGAAAAGAACAAACATGCTTTCCTGGAGCTTTAAAAGACAAAGAGCTTTATGGTGAGACTAGAATGCACTTCAGGTTCAGTGCAGAGAAAAGTGAATCCATACATACATGGAAATGACTGATATTTATGTGCAGCCTATGCTGTGCTGACTAACATCCCTGTTGGTTGATTTGTACATGTTTTGACAGATGAAAGATGGTTTTAGACCATAGCTGAACCAAGTGTATTGTAAACAGAAACACAAAGACTAGATAAACTATCAAAAATGTACTGTAATACAACATATGCAGTAGATTTTGGAATAGGTGTATTTTCCCCAAAATTGTTATAATGGATAAATGAAACTGATAATGCTATTATCTTCCATCAGAAGTTTTTCTGAATACAGAATTTGTGATAAATCAGTTTCTAATAAGGAGCTGTTTCTCATTTGGCAGCATAGACTCTATCACACAGTAGCTAAATGTGATTTCATAACCAACTCCAGCCTGTGGATAATGCCAAGTTCACTGAAACAGAAAAATCAACTACAGCTATTTTTTTGTCATCTAGCTTTCTGTACCAAATTTGTCATCAGAAGTTGTTTATCTGGGCAAAATGATTCTTCCATTTTTTACCAGCATTTCTTTTCTAGGAACAGTCAAAAGTCAGCTATTTAAAAATGAAAGCCATGACTTTTGGTGAGCATTTTTTGCATGCTTTCAGGGGAAGGCAAATTAAAAAATATTTCCTACAGACTGAAAAACAAGTAAAGAAACACTCCCTGTTTTACAGTAAAGTTTGAAGTAATTATAAAAGGAAGGACAAGCAGAAGGGTAGAAAATGTCACTGTACAGTTAGGGTAATATTAATTGCTGGAAAAAAATGCTTAAAGACAAATATTTCAAATTACTGGATATCTCCGCATTTTTGTAGTCATTTTGGATTCACATTGACTTTTATCCCAGACAAACCAATTGTCTTAATTCTTAAATGGAAAGTTGTAGAAATGATGGCAGAATGATACATCTTTTTCCATCCTTAATGCCTTTTTACAAATATTTATGTTCTAAATGACAAATCATGTGACTAACTAAAGCCGAAAATTTTTGAGTGAAAGGAAAGAGAGAGCTGCAGTAAAGAATATTGCCAATGAAATTATTCTCAGAGTCTTTCAAAGTCTTTCATTATTTTATTTTCTCTTTATTTTAGCCTGACATCTGGATGTTTACACACCTATAGTATTGAAATATTTAATTCAGTGTAGTTAACTTATGACATTTTCTTTTCAAGAAAGATTTTTTTTTTACAGAAATAGGGAAGTGGCTGTTTCACCGCCACAAAAAATAGGCAGAATTTATAATTTTTTACAAGAAATATTAAGAACTAAGTTAAAATTTAAAGTGGAAAACAGAGGAGAGTTATTTAAACATTCTCTTCTATGAAATATTAACCTAAACTGTTGAAAGTTTAGCTCATATATCAAGACATCTCTCATACATATTGAATAGATAGAAGATGCAGTTCATGAAAGTTCATGAAAAATTCTTGCTCCATATCAGGCAGTTCAGGACAAGAAGAGTCGTGGTTTTATTTTATTTATAAAACCTAAACCTCAACATTTTAAAGTAAGAAATTTTTTAAAGTCCCAAGTTCCTCATCTGTATCCACAATGCATATTCATTATATGAATCAATCTTTTAATTTAAAGGCTTTCAATAATCCTGAAGTCAACAAAAACTAATTTTCTTTTTATTTATCATGACTATATTTTAAACACAGTCAAACATCTTGGACATACATAAATTTTACATTTAGAATAAAGTATAATCTGTTGTACAAAACTGTCGTTGACATAATTCAAAGTACAAATCAGACAGTAACCTGACAAATCATTAACATGCAAAACATTAGCTAATAAATTTATTTTAAGCTGTCCTCCTGTTAATACCCCAAAAGAAATATCCATTGTTTCGGGGCTTTCTTACTCTTGCTTACTGCTTACTTAATTTTCTGTTCACCTGGCAAATATTCAAATTTCAGAAGTGCAAGACATTTAACTGTGAGACTTTAATACATTATTGAAAATATTTTTTTTCCCCAGAAAGTACCTATAAAACAGGCAGAAAGAAAGTAGCAGGGGAGATACTAGCATATACTTTCCCTTGTTCTTGCTGAACATATCTGTATATCTCAGCTGTATCATGGTAAGGTACTTTGCTTTCATTTTATGTCTTGTATTAAAACAGGTCGCCCACAGGTTTTACCATGAAAACCTGTATGTTTTTAACACATCTAGGCTTCTAAGGAAGCTATGAAATTGCAATTTCCCACATTTCTGTCATCTCTCTGGCCATTCTGCAAAGGTACAGAACCTATGACATAAGGGGCATCATTAACCTGTCAGCTCAGGCTAAATATTTATGAGTCTGAAATACCATTTTCAGAAAGGATTCAAGTGACAAAATGTAATCCCACTGAAAGAGGGGATTTGGTTTGCCTAACTTATTTAAAACACTAAAGACCCCTTAAGTTACACTCTGGTATCTCAAGTCAAGATGCAGCAAAACACTTCATTGGGCTCATATTTTTACTACATGGAAGTAACGTCCAAGCTCGAACTTTGATTTACCTTTGTTTGCCGTAAAAAAACCAAACTGAATTGAAGAATTAATGAGTAAAATGGTAATACATTTATCTTATATACAGCAAACTTCCTATGGACTTAAGTCAGCTGCTGATGAATAGAACAAATGGGTGCTAAGCCATTCTTAATCTGCTCATAATTGAGTTAATCTAGTTAAATGAATTCACTTTTAATTTATAGCAATGGAAGCCTATTTCCTAGCTGGCATACAGCTATTGAAATGATTTACCAAGCTTGAGATGTAATGTCATAGGATGCACTCCATTCTTCTCTTTTAGGTAAAGATATTATGCTGAAAACATGTTGTCTAAAAACAAAAGCGGTGAAATCATACCAATTTACAGTATCGTTGTCTTCCACTCAAGCAACTTTCCACTGAAATTATATGCCACTGGGGAACATTCTGTAAGTGTCTATAACAAAAATTCTTTTAGAAATGCGCACCACAAAGAGCTGGAAGAGCTATAAACATCCTCTCAGCATATGAACATAGTGCATCAAACTCAGATATTCTGGAAGTGGCCCTGAGTAACAAGTACTAAAAGGGTGACAACCTGTCTGACAAGTACCAGAATGCTTGAACATGTGACTCCTGCCTCAAATCAATAATTATGGATTGGACCATGTTCCTTAGGCATAAGCCTGATTTTGGGTAAGGGATTCAGGTGATAGGAAAATGCTGCTGTTCTTCCAGCCTTGTCCAACCAAGCCGAGCAAGATGCACCTTCTCTCCTACAAAGCAGGCAAGTCCTTTGCAGTCTGCCCATCCTGTCTCCACATGTCTCATCTATGATTTTCTGGCAAACTCTGCTGATGTTTCCTCAAGATCAGCTTCCCCCCTCTTTACTTGTGGAGAAATTATCTTTTCTTTTTCTGCCCCACTTTCAGCTTTTACCTGATTGCTTCCCAGGTTAACCTTTTTCTTTCTATTAAGGACTTATAAGCAACTTCACACTCTAAAAATGTAACAGTGTTTCCAGTTTCAGCTTGTCTAGCTTCAGCATTCAAACCCTGCCATGCTTGCAAAATTGCAATAAAATTCTTTACCAGGGTCTCTTTCTTCATAGACAATAAAGAATACAAACTGCCGCAGTGTGGGTCATTCTTCCATGGGGTGCAGTCCTTCAAGGACAGGCTGCTCCAGCACGGGCTTCTCTTTCCATGGGCCTTCCACAGGTTCACATCCTCCTCTCAGGCATCCACCTGCTCCAGCATGACTCTCACCATGGGCTGCAAGTGGATCTCTGCATCCCCATGGATCCCCATGGGCTGCAGGGGCACAGATGCTTCTCCATGTCTGCACCATGGGTGGCAGAGGAATCTTGGCTCTGGCGCCTGGAGCACCTCCTCCCCATCCTTCTCCACTGACCTTGGTGTCTGCAGAGTTGCTCCTCTCATGTTCTCACTCTACTCTGGCCATAATTACAACTCTGCAATAACATTTTTTTTCTTCTTCTTGAATATGTTACCACCATTTCTAATTGGCCCAGCCTTGGCCAGTGGCATGTCCATCTTTGGAGCCACCAAGGACTGGTTCTGCTGGATGGTGAAAGAAGCTTCTGTCAGCTTCTCACAGAAGCCACCCCTGTAACACCTCCACTACTAAAGCTTGGCTGTGCAAATCCAATACAGAGAGTTGAGTGAAGCAGCTGCTGTTGGACGTAACTTCCACTGTCAATTATATTGGCAATAACAACTGGCTGGTGACTTGCTGGCAGGGTTGCATTGCCCAGATAATAAATTTCCTGAACAAAATGAAATTACATAAGAAAGTCTGGACATGTAGCATTACATTCATTTGATTGTCTGCTCCTTTTAGCATCTGCAGCTTTTGCAGTATATTCTGAGAATATGTATATACACACTGCAGCATCAACTGGCTTTAGTTACTATTAGCTTTTTTATTAAGAAAGTTTGCCTTTTGACACAAAAAAATATTTGTGGGTCCCAAGTGTCTCTTCTTACGCTGGAAAATAGCTTTGGTTTTCAGAAGCAAACTAAATATCTAGGGGGAACCTGCTAAATTGAAAAAGAAAAATGGATAGGAACCATGAAATTGGGATTTGTGATTAATGATTAGCAAGACTTGAATTTTTCACATTATGATAATTACCGTTATATATAATGAAGGAGAGTCTTTAACTGATAAGGAGTTTATTCAATTCAAAATACCCTCTTGAAATTAAATCCTGTAAAAAGAAATCAGAAAATATAGTATGCTTGAACCTTATCTTCCTGAATTGAAGATCTCCTTTTCATCTGCAGAAAAAAAAATTAATTTGAATAATTCAAATTAGCTTTTTATTTCAAAAGTAGATTAAGATTAATTTTTATCATTTTCAGGTTGGGCTTTTTTTTTGCCTAGAGAAAATTAGCCATGGTGTAGGTCTAATGAGGGGGGGTTTTTTAAATTAACTTTACATATCCTAAATATTTAAGGCATCAGTTTTGTTTCACCTCACTTTAACAGAAAAACCAGGCATTTAGTTTAATGTAGCCATTTAGACTCTTTCAATTTATCAAAAATTCAGGAAATTTCTGACGGGTGATTGGCCCACTTGTATTAAAACCAATTTTAGAATAACATGAATCATGCTGGCTATCTCTTTCTGCTTTATATATAACAATTAAAAATAGCTAAGTGAGGTGATGAATCCTATGCTGATTGAGTCCATGCTCCCTTAACTAATTCATCATATGCCTTGTAGATCAAAATGCCTTTTCTGCCCAGCAGACACATATGTGAGGCAGATTTCTTTAACGTGGGCTTTCCTTTGATAATTTCTTTCCCAGGCTGTAAGGTATATGACCTTTTTAATCATTTGATCATTAATCCTGTTTGCTTTTCTGAACAACTTTCAAATTACTCAGTAGATTGTATTTTATGTTTCTTACTAATTTAATTTTCTTTATGCTTTATATTATCTGGTTAAAGAAAACATTATTATATTGACACTCCCTTACTGCAAGTACAGATAAAACATGTAAAGCAAAGCTAGTTTATATTTCACAGGAAAATGCAAAAATGAGGGCAAATCTAATCATGCTTGAAGGAATTTTTGGTTGTGATCTAACAGAATCAAAAGTATCTAAGTGGTCGCCTTGGGCACTGAACAGGTGCAACTGTATTTGCTCCCTTTCAGTTTTTGCTCTTCTATTATGCATCAGTGGAATCATTACACTGCACGTTGGTATGGCTAACAGCACTTCTCAAGCCAGCAAACTTGATAAAATGAGATCAACAGTTTTGCAGTATGCCTATGTATCTTTTGATATAAAAAGACCCATTTTTCTCACTTTACCGGGGCATTAATCAATTAGCAATTTTGCTTCATTGCTAACATTGCTTAATGGTTTATCACCTTTTCTAGGCTTCAGAAAAAAATTACAAAAAATAAGTAAATTACGCCAATTTCTTTGATTTTTTTTTTCTTTGAATTTATATTCTTTTTGAGGGGTGCTGTTGCCCGTGGGATGGACTTACATTGCAGCAGTTTGAGGGGTGTTGCTGCTCATGAGATGGATTCATGTTGGACAAGCTCAGAGAGAACTGTTTCCCATGGAACCCCATGGGACCTCCATGGTGCAGCAGGGGAATGACTCCTCTCCCAGAGCAGCAGGAGGAACAATGGGTGACGAACTGACCCTAACTCCCATTCCCATCTCCCTGTGTCGCTGGCAGGGAGGACATAGAGCTGGGAAGGAGGGAGAGGTAGGGGGAAGATGTTTTTAAGGTCTGATTTTGTTTCTTATTATCCTGCTCTGATTTTGTTAGCAATAAATTCAACTAATATCTCTAATTCAAGCTTGTTTTGCCCATGATGATATTTGATGAGTGATTTCTTCCAGTCCTTATCTCAACCCATGAAATATTTTTTTTTTCCTCTCCCCTGTCCAGCTGCAGAGAGGAGTAGAGAGGGGCTTTGGTGGGTGCCTGGCATCCAGCCAGCACTGACCCACTACACACTCCTAGTTTTGTTGCATCCAACTTGACTAGTAGTCTCACGTCTATTTTTCAGCACCCTTGTATTTCTACTGTACATATCTGTGAATTAAAATTAGATTTCACTTTGACATTATATAAAAGCAAGTGAGATCTGGTTTACCCCATCATTTATTAAAATGCCGAGTTGCACTTTGCTCCTTTTTTTTTTCTATTTCTAATGGTGTTTCTTACTGTTTTAAGAATTATGACTTGCCTGGATAAAATGTAGTAATAAATATAAAAGTCAGATCCACTGAACATGAAATTCAGGACTGGTGTTCTGCTCTAACAGATCTCACTTTATCTGTTTTCTCCAGATGCACTGAAAATGTCTTCCCTACAAAGGCAATAACTTAAACATTTGTAAAAACTTATTAAGAAGGCACAGCATCCTACTTCCTTTAAGATACAAGCAAAGGTTAGTTCCGAGACTGCTTTTAAAAAGAAAGCTTATATTACAGTATTTCAGGAGTGCATGTTTTCTGATCTATTTGAACAGCCAGTAACTAACCCAACCTCTGAGCTGCCAGTCAGCAGAATGACAGGATACTTTTCCTTGTTGTGTGTTTAAGAAAAAAGTTTGGGGTAATATTCTCACAGAATGTCCAAACTTTAAAAAGTAATCTAAAGGTAAGACTTTCAAGGCTAGTTAATGGGATCCACATTCCCAATCTGTGCAGAAAAATGGAAAACATTGTTTGATAAGGCTCTGAAATTACAGACTGGTGAACTATCATATTTTATATATATAATAAATTTTTATATATGTGTGTGTATAAGTATATGTATGTATAAGAAATTGTTAAAATTGTTTATAAAATACGGCAAGTGTATACAGACACAAAGAAATCAGTCTTACCATAACCCAACCACAAGTGAGTAAGAAGTATGCTCCATTAATTGCTGTAGGAAATATTACACCAACCATGCATTATTGACATCAATTTAACTGGAAAGTGTGATTGAAAAAGCATTTTATGAGATTTTTCCACATTGCAAGTCATTTTTACAAAAAGGAGCTATGAAATTGAGCACTTCATTGAACTCTGATTGTAGGAGGATAACTACATAATTAGGTCTTAAATCATTACAGCACATATGAACACATATTTTATATCAGCCATTTAGCAGACCTGGAAAAATACAAGCATAACATATTAATATACATTTTTAAACAAGATCTGCTATCAAATTTATATCTATAAAAACCCCAGGTGTCTAAGCAAGCAATGGAATAATGTCAACAGAGCTCTGTGCTGTTGCTCCCTCTCTTTCCCTGGAGGCTTCTCTCACTGCTTTTCTGCAACATCCAATTCTGTAAATGCATATGAGGGCCCTGGCTAAAGCAGCAGAGAGACTGAGAGCCTCAGCACAGGAGGCTCTTAGGACAGAATTCCATTAGTTTTGACATGAGCTTCCCAGAAGGGAGCCAGAGCAACCTTAAGAAAGGGCAATGCTGTGGTTTTGATACCTTCTCTGTCAATCTATCAGAATGTACATTTACTTCTGCTTGATTTTTTTTCCTCCAGAACCTCTTTTTGTTATTTAATTTTGTAAAGCTAGTGGCATGTAAGAAAATTTTTCTCACATTTTTCCTGAATCTTCAACTGAACTGTTGATGATAACTACAGCACAGTGTAACCTGAATGCTACAAAGGAGTGCTGCAGTTTTACCTCCTGACCTCACTTAACTACAGAAAAGGCTAAATTTAAGTCTAAAATAAAAATTTCAGTTAATTTCAATGACATGTTGCACTGAGTTATACAAGAAAATAAATCTAGATTGTCCAAAGTTAAAACTTTATTTCAGTTCCCAGTTCTTGATTCTTTTTTAAACTTCTATCTTCTCCTTTTTGATTATTATGATTAGTATTTTTATATACAAATATCTCTCATAGTTTTCTGCTTAAGATAGTAGCAAACTAATTCTGACTCAAATAAAATTTGCCACGCAAAAGCAAATTTTCAAGGCTCTGTCTTAAGCAGGCCTTTAACATGTTCCTCCTGGCTGGTAGGAATGCAAGGTTTGACATCCAAATGACAGTAATGGCACAGTGGGCTTTGAAACAAGTTTAAAGAGTTAATTATTCAATAATAGATTATTACCATATTTTTCAGTGGAAGCAACTTAAATATGTTTATTTAAAAAATCATGTACTGCCTGTCCAGAAGAACTAATACCTTTGTTTCAGGTATTAGTTCTTCTGACTCAAGTAATAGAAACTTGTCAAAGGAGGCTGAGAGAAAAAAGAAGGATAATTTATAAACATGTTGTGGTATTTGCTAATTAAAAAAAAAATTAACTGCTTGGGAAAGATTGTGGGATTGTCAGACTTCTAAACACATTTTCCCTGACAGTGCTAGAAGAATGAGGGAAACAACCTCTTGAGGATTCACCTCACACTATTTAGAACACGATAAAGAAAAAACTCAATGGTAGTACCATAAAAATTATTCATGTTTACAATTAAAATTTTATTTCACATTTAGATCATAGAGGCAAATATCCACTGCTTAGATACACTATCCACATATTTTTTCTTCTCATAACACTCAAAATTTCATTCCTCTTTGTTCAATACTGCCTTGGATATAAGTAGATGAAAGAGCCATAGCAAAATATCTACCCATAAAGAAACTATATCACAATTTCCAGTGTAAATACCATCTTTATTAATCTTGCATTCTTTAAAATTTCCCAGGATGTATAATTTTCAGCATTTAAGCAAGCAGAGTAGCCCAACATACACATTACTTTATTATTGGGAGATAAAATTCAGATAAAGAGATCATTACCTTAGAAGACAGAAAGAAAACACAACTGAAATTATAGTCCTGATTTTAATGTTGTTTAAGGTATTATTTAGGCAAGAAAGTAGCCTTGAGAAAACAAGAGGATTCTTATAGGAAGTCAGGAAGAAACAGGAGAACTGAAAAAAGAGGGGCTCATATTGTCGTTGTTTTAAACTCACTGCTATGCCCAAAGGAGTATATCAAACCTCACATTTTCAGGTAAACTGTCATAACTTAAGAAGAACTGAGTATGCTTGGTAAGTAATTTTCCTCATTGTCAGGGAGTCTAAAACAGAGAGAGAAATTAATCACCTGGCATCTACTTTGTGCAAAGGACTTACAAAATTTATACCACTATAAATTCCTTGATTTGGCATCCAAAGTAGGATCTTAGGTCATTAAAATGGTTGTCACTATGAGTAAAAAAATGCATCTATCAAAATAGTCTGCAATTTGCATATCAGAGGCCATAGCCAATTTACAGTGATTGCACAACAATTGGGGTATTTCTGTATCCAAGCTGTCCATTGCTATGAAAAAATATTTATCCATCACTTTTGTGAGCTTTGCTGACATCACATAGATGAGGAACGCAAAGTAATTATGATAGCTTATCATACCTTTCTCCATAGAACTCTGTATCTTGGATACCTCTCCAGTATTTAATAAATTGTAGCCACACAGTATACTTCCACACAGTATATAAATAGATCATACAGCAAACAAGTAAATTAGGTTTGTGCAGGCATTGTTCATATTGAATTCACAGGCAGAAATAGGACAAGGTCAGGTCTTACAATCCTTTAACAAGCAGCACTGACAAAATGTTGATACAACCATATTGATTTCAATAACTATATTTTGCTCTATGCTGGTGTCAGTGCAGAAGCAAATCTACACACATATTCATGTCTGCCTCAGCTTAAACAAAGCCCACTGACAGAGCTGTTGGCACCAGAAGCTACTTCAGACCTTCACAGTGGACTGGTCACTGCAAGAGTGACCTCACTAAGCCACCAGCAAAACTTTGTACTAACATATTATCATACAAACATATGTCAGTAAAAAGTGGGTGGAACTTTTCAGCAAGGAGATGCTGAGGTAAAAGACAGTCTCATGCCTAAAAAAAAAATCAAGGAAATTGTGAGATGGCTGAGTTTGTTTCAGAGATTTCTAGTTTGGAGAATTTAAACCTCAGTCCCAGATGATGTATCATTCATAAAATTATCTTCATTGACATCCTTAACACCAGTTTCTAATATCTGTTTCTTCATTATTTATGCTT
>WEIT01029664.1:0-12597 GCA_013389985.1 Dryoscopus gambensis | reverse complement strand
TTAGGGTCTGATCTTCTACATTAAAATTCCCAAGCCAGAAAGGTTTTGAATATGTAATGTAAAATTTTTCTGACAAAGGTATTAATTTTACATGATTTTAATCTCACAAACTGATATAACAGCTAATAATAATATTAAAAATAATCTATAATAATATATTACTTTTTTTCCCATTTAATTTTCTCTTTTTCAAGCACAAGAAGTATAAAAAGAATTTACCAACACAGGACTTGCAATAGTGAAGAGCAACTAATAAGGAAATGTAGAATAAAATGAGATTTAGAATAAATAGATGTTTATTATACAGGTCTGGTTGACTGGTTNACATCACCAATTCAAATCTTTCTCTGAAGCAAGGTCTCACGCATTCCAGTCAAAGAGTTATTTTTTATCTGTCCATCATGGTTTTTTCTCACCCCACCCCCTTCTATTATTTTTATCCATCTGCATTTACTGTGAAGTGACTATACTAAAACATCCTGGGGAAATGGAACTTATATTTTTCATAGTAAGGTTAGGCAAGGATTGCTGTTACATTGCTAAAAACCAAAAGGTCTTGTAAAATGAAGAAACACCCTCTTCTAAAACAGGGGCCTAAGGGTTCTTATTAATCTCTGTTTATTTGTATTGAACCAGACGATTCTAATTGATGAGTTGTTTTTAAAATATGTAAATGAAAATGCTACCTTAATATCCCAACAGCTTTGGCTTCTATAAGCCCACCTTGTCTCATTATTCTCAGGATAATAGTAAAGCTAGCATAGACTGAAAGATTTTAGGTTGTTTATTCTTCAGTTAAAACACTATCCAGAAGCCAAAGAAGAGAGATCAGCAGAAATGTTGAGGTGTCAATACAGCACTATTTTTGTGGCATGTAACTGGTGTATTTGGGTTTATAATTTCTTTTTTTACCTCTCAAAAGATACAGCTGTACCAGATAGGTCACAGATGATTCAAAGGAGAAGCCTGTTTTGACTAGACAGAAACATAGAAACAAGAGAAAATACTGTTTTGAGGAAGATGCATACGCAGACTATAAAATTTATTGAGAAATAATTGGCAATGAAAAAACAAAATAAGCGTCAATTTGAGCAGGATGAAACTGACTTTTAAAAACAGGTCTGATGCTGACTCAGGGTACTCTTTGCTTATATTTACAAGAGTCTGACATTTAGTATGAATTAGGTAGGAGAAAATGCTTCAGCCCTTGGCTAGCTAGGGTGAATCTGACAGGAACTGCCCTAGAATTAGGAGCCTCCTGCAGTGCTAAAACATAAACTGATGCTAATCCCTCTTTACCTCCAGCAGGCTAGCAGGTCTTCCTATTAGCATGCAAAGCCATTTATTATTGGAAAAAATAGGGTTATGCCTCCTCTTGATACATTCCTTCTTGTTTATTTGTTAGCTTTAGCAGAAAGTGGCTTTGGCTTTTATCACTGTTCTTTAAACCCTTAGGGAGATTAAACCTAGTATGCAACTGATCACATGCTCCTAATCCCTCCAAAACATTTTTTGGTTTTGCACCACTTTTATATATGCTATATAGGAATGAAACAAGTAAAAGTTAAACCATTAAAGGATGAGGTTTTATTACTTTGACACATGTAAAAATCTAGCAGGCATATATCTCACATCTCCAATTTCAGTGATGAGTACAAGTACATGCAAAATTTACATTTTAATTTTTGCTTGAGACAAAAGCGTTAAAAATCATCTACGTACATTTCCAGCAAACTAGCATTTTTAGGTGTAAAAATGCAGTAAATCCTGTGAAAATGCAGGGCATAAAAGGCAGTTAAGGCAGTTATTAACGGTGATACCAGCTCAACAGTAAAAGTGTATCTATTATAGAGTGCTTCCTACGGAAATCCAATATGTTACTTTATTTTAATAAGTTCTGCCAAAAAATCAGACAATATACAAGCAAACTTTCCTAAAACATCCACCTAAGAATAATTTGCAGCTCCAAAATCTATCAGAAGCAATTTTCAGCCCTGCAATTAAACCAGGTTTCATTCCTTTGTTTCCTTTTTAATTCTCCCTTTGCAGAGATAGAAGGTTTATGACTTTTAGAGAAAACTAACGGGATGAAAATGAGATACAGAAATAAAAATGTATTTAAAGACAATCTATCGTGCATTGCAATGGTCCTCAGTTTTGGTTTCTAGTGCATCAGTAATATCAGGGTAACAGCCTGGCAAACATTTCACATGGAAGGTTTCACAAAGAACTTAGACAAACTAATTCACATTGCAAACTCTCTAAAAGCTCAGATGTTACACACTTACATGAAGTTCTATTCAAACATGATCTAGATAAATAGAAATCTTCAGTTATCTTGAATCCTGTTAATATGAAGAATTGATGCTACTTCACTTCCTCCCCCCCTGCCCCTTCTCACACATCTACATGCACAATTAGGGTCTGATCTTCTACATTAAAATTCCCAAGCCAGAAAGGTTTTGAATATGTAATGTAAAATTTTTCTGACAAAGGTATTAATTTTACATGATTTTAATCTCACAAACTGATATAACAGCTAATAATAATATTAAAAATAATCTATAATAATATATTACTTTTTTTCCCATTTAATTTTCTCTTTTTCAAGCACAAGAAGTATAAAAAGAATTTACCAACACAGGACTTGCAATAGTGAAGAGCNGAGCAACATTGCACAGCAAGGAGAAAAACAGTGGTTGAAATCCTATTTTTCATTCCCACTAAATTCCACTTGAA
The DNA here is from genome assembly GCA_013389985.1 of Dryoscopus gambensis. Lineage (NCBI taxonomy): Eukaryota > Metazoa > Chordata > Aves > Passeriformes > Malaconotidae > Dryoscopus > Dryoscopus gambensis. Next base: position 9,858 of record WEIT01029664.1, on the reverse strand, counting down.
TATTGCAGTGAATATATTTCCAAACATTACCTGAGGACACGGTAGGGATGCAGTACGACAGCCCTGGCTGGGTGTCAATTATTTCACTCATTTGCTAACTCAGACAAGTCTCAGAATGTCTATTACCAACCTTGCCTTGTTGTCTGTTTTAGTTACTAATGAATTTACTATTTTCATTTTATTCTCTTAATGTTATCAAAATATTAAATTTTAGACTACTTCCTCCATTAAAAAGTACAGTTTATTCAAGAAAGATTTTTTTATTAGATGCCATAAAAAAATATGAGTTCATAGGGACCAGCTGGCCATTGCTGGGCCTTTGATTATTCTGCATTATCCACTTATCAGCCCTAAATATGAATATTCTGGAAGTTGTCTGTAGGGAATCTAAAAAGAAAATTAGTGTTGAAATTTTCTGGAAAGGATTGAGAAAAAAAGTTTTCTCATGGAACAGTTTCAAAACTGTTGGTCACAAAATGCAAATTGATGACAGTTTTACAAGAACAGCGGATATTTCTGCCTTTTTGAAGAACACACCTAAAATGTCGTTCTTAATACAGCAAGTTTTGAGCATTTTGGTTTTGGCCCTTTGACTGTATTTTCAATGATTCTTAGATGTCTCCTAAATATTATTGTCCTAGGTTACAATGTAAGATATAACCAATAGTATATATTCTATTATCATCTCCACAGGCTGCTAAAATAGATGGGGCTGTGTTCATTATCCCCTCCTATAACTCACCCCTGATCACTCCCTCTGGGGGCTCTCTCTGTTAATGGGCTATCAAGGACCCAGCACATGACTCATAGAGTTACATCAGCCCACTGTGAGATGCTCCGTCCAGGGGGAAGGAGCCAAACATTCCCACCTGGATATAATCTGGGATTTGGAGCACCACAAGTAGCTTTTTCAAGTGGATTTCCAGAGGAAGACCAGATCCCTCTACACCAACACTGGACCTTCAGAGGAAGACCAGACCCTTCTACAGAATCACTGCTTCAGCAGAACCATCACTCCAGGATGACAGCAGCCACCATTTGACTGGACTGCTACCAACCCCCTGACCATCAGGGGGTCAGGTTTGTACTCTGACTCTGTCAGTGGGTTGGCTTTTTTTGTACTATTATATTTATTTTATTTTTTCCTGTTAAATTGTATTTCTGACTTGAAGTCTCTCACTAGTTTTCTTTCAAACTAGTACAATTATATTGTTCTAAAACAATTCTAGATTTTCCAAAAATTTATCATATATAGCAATGTGCTATATAGGATAGAGACATTAGTTCATGCCTCCAAGTTTTACCCACATTTCTTAAGGGCATAATTTATAAAACTACAAAGGAATGATGCATTTTAATGTCAGCTCTTACAGATTTTAATGATCTTGGCAAATTTCAATAAATGACACTTTTCCTCATTAAGAGACAATTCTTAATAGGGACTGAGGGAAGGTAAAATTCAAGGAAAATGGCATTAGATAAACATAGTTCTTATTTTAAAGTGGGAGAAGGAGGGGTAAGTCACAAAATTAGTTCAATTTCAGTTCCTAAAAAGTGGTAGAACAAATAATCAAACATTGTTTGAGCACATACAAGAGAAGAAATTTGTGAAGATGAGTAACAGTGACAGTGGATTCATCAAGAACAAGTCATTACATATTCCTGGCCCCCCAAGGTCCGATGGCTAGCTTGGGACCCCAGAGAGGGGAATAGTCAAGGACAAAGGCAAAAGAAGAAAAGCGCTTTTTCCCCTCTGGATGAGTTCTTCCGATGTTTATTTGGGCATATCCAGGAAGTGAAAGAGGCCGGGCACCCCACGGAGGGGCCCTTTTGAAACCCGCGGGAGGAAGGGGAGGGGAAAGGACCATATCCAATGGAATACAGCTGACGTAGGGGACGCAGGGTTTTCAGGTAAGGTGTAGGATTTCCAGGGGCACCGCCACTGCATGGGAAAGGGAGTGAAAGGGACATGTCAGGACTTGTATAAATATAACATCAACCAGTGCAATATATATATCAACAACCTAAATACATAAGTGCAGTGCAACAAAGTCCTGTCAAAATAATTTTTTTTCCCTCATGATAGCATAATAGGCCTTTTGGATACAGGAAAAGCAGTCACATTGTCATTGTGCTTCCCGTTATAAAGCTATCCGATACTCTCTCATGACCTTTTGATAGGTAAACGCGGGAAACACTCCCTGGATGCAATCAGTGTTGTTATTAACAGTTCACTGTCAGGCTGGACAAGGGTTTGCAGTACTGTTCCACAGTGGTCTGAGCGCATTCACTACCGTCTTTAATAGTTTGGATAAAGAAATCAAAAGTAGGGTTATTACACCTAGAAGCTAACAGACACTGTGCTGAGAGATCTGCAAATGCATTGTTTCAAAATAATCTCAACAGACTGAAGTCTGAAGAAAATTAGGTACAAATAAGGGCAAGGTCTGAATTTCCGGGTGGAAAAATTAACCATTTCATTGCAGAAGAGAAAAAACTGACAGAGAGCAATAGTATCCCATTAGTACTGGTGGCTCTGTCACAACCTGGACATGACAACATTTTATGTAAAAATGGAATTTTGAAATTTATAAAGATTATTTTAAAACACTCTTCCATCTCATCCAATACTAGCAAGACCTTCAGTGGAATATTATAACCAATTTTGAGAACAGCTTTTTAGGAAAGGTATGAGACAAGAGAAGCTTCAGAGGAGATGTGAAGAGAAGAAAACCTTCAGTTAAGTGGTTAAAGGAAGCAGATTGGTTAGGTCCAGAGAAGAAGAGACTGAGGGGAAATATGATATACCAAAAATGTTAAAAGTTAGGAATAATAAGAAAGCAAAAGTTCTTATTTTTGTCCCTTGTGGCTTTGAGTTTAAAATAAACTGAAAAAGTAGACTTGGCTTGTGGTGAAACTTGACCAGAGCCTGTACTCAAGACCTGAAACTATATAAACCATGAAATAAGCATCTCAGTTTTAGATATAGATGTGAGGAGTAATGATGTGAATTTAAAACCACATATAACAGGCTTTACTAAAGCAGTTTAAAATGTCATTCTTCCTTAGACTTACATTCACACATTACTGCTTAATGTACTGTAATACTGATTCCATTAAAATAAGAGAAACAAACAAAAAAAAAATCAAACAAGCAAAAAACAAATCTCAAAACCGACCAACCAATATAAAAAAAATGAAACACCAACCACAGCCTAAACCATCTTTTTTCTTTCAGTTTTATGTATGCAGAAACTCACAATATTATGTAGCTGGAATGGAAAGAGAAATATTCCAATTTTCAAATTATAACCTGCAGAAATCTGTCTGACAAGTTTTAAAAGTGATTCTGAATCAGATTTCAATCATAACCAGACTGCTAACTCAAACACTTCTATGTCTGAGGTGAGCCCAGGGGAAATATGTAAGTCTGTGCAAGAAGTGATTTAGTTTTGCGTTAGAACTCAAGGCTAAAAATCATACATCTGAGATCAATAGGAATTTTAAATTTAATTATGTCACTTTTTTGGCCATCTTTCTATTTTTTAATGGGTTTAAGTGACCTTTTCATTAACCTTGTTATTAAATATTTACATAACCAGAAAAAATATTGAGCATTATGAAGATACCAGTTTGATGTTCTCTCTTTCAACAACAGAGCCCATGTCCTCTTTCAGAAGATGAACTCCTCAAGTCTTCAGATAACAGTGACTGACAAAATATCCAAGAACATCTGAAACTGTCAAGTCTTCACTGCACTGTTAGTGCCAGATTTGCAGTGGGTAAGGAGCCGTAAGACAGACTGTTCAAAGCAGCAACAGTGATTTACAGCTGTTATAAACATTAAAAAGGATTCAGTTCAATGCAAAATATGTTAACTAATAAAGTGTTTGAGTATGTCTAAGCAATGTACAGGTTTGGCTGCTGCCCCAGAGGAGGACTATGTATTTCATGGAACTACAAGAGAGACGGACAGCAGGCAGAAAGGAGACACAACATCAAAGCACNTCTGTTTTGTCGAGCGGGATGGTGGACTGCCCACCATCCCCTGTTCCCAGCTGTGGATTAATAAACGCAGATTAATTTTTGCTGATATGCGGACTTGTTTATAACACAGCTGCTGCTTTCCCTCCTCCCCTCTTTCAGTGGACTCTCTACTCCTTTTCATGCTTTGATGGTTCTGACTGTGGAAACCTCATAGTACTTTAAATGAGTACAGTTCTGTTCAGGGACCAGCACCTGTCATTTCAGAACCTCAAGCAAGCTAATAAAAGGGCATAATATTAACTCTAACTAAAGTTCTTTAATTGTAAATATCGAGCAGATAACACATTTTTTAAAAAAATTTATGTGTTTGTCAACTGGAATCATATAATGATCTTTATAACTTCTGTGTTATCTCTACTGTTTATACATATCTCTTTTGTTACTTAAAACTTCCTGAAAAAAAAGATGTTCAGGTCACTGCATCCAGAAAACCTCTTTTATTGTCAATTTTATTTCCATTTGGTGTTTTAAGTAGTTATTATCATGCTTATAATGCATCTTAATTGCATTTCTGCCAACTGAGTACTACTTACATTTCCATTAAGGTGGCCACTAACAATACAGTTAGACACATGCACAATTTTACAGGGATAATGCCACTAAATTCAGTGCGTCAATAGATGACGTGCTTGTTAACTACAATTTTATGCCTTAAGAAGATTCTTAAGTGCTTGCCTAAATGAAAGGTTATAACCTAGATTTTTAAATCTGACTATATGTTATTTGATATTCCATAAAAAAAGCTTGAAATTCATTTTTCTTCAAGACCGTTAAGAGATTTACCAGGTGAAATAAATTATCATGATACCACTGTAACACTCAAGGACTGCACAACAATAATACCGTATACCAGCACTGTTGTGTCTCAACATTTCATCAGGAATATATAACAGGTAAAAATCTGAATATCATTATGTATATTACTTGGTTGTTCCTGTAGATTAAGACCTCTATCCTGGTCAATATGGATACTATTGATCGTGAAGAAGAATGAGCTAGTTTGTTTCCATGTAAGTAAAAGTCCATTTAACAACATCCTGTAGTTTCTAGAGACAATAATTAGCATGTCTTCTCATATACATCCAAAACTCAAATGCTTCAGTAACATAGAGGAATCTTAAACCAGATACAAAAAGGGATACCGTTTTTTTTTTTCATCTCTTTTCAGAGGTAAAAAAACAGCCAAGGAAACAGGAATGACAAGGAAAACAGAGCTAACAGACACAGCAGGTTGCTCAGCATTTTTAGGGCTCTGCTTGCATACAGTCTGTGAACTCCTGGAATGGCCAGGGATTTCTGGGAACTCCTGGAGGAATGTCAGGGCACCTGCTTCATCAGGAAAATGCAGCCATAGGGCCTGTGACTTCCAGCAGCTTGTAATGAGGCTATTCCTGATCAAAGGGTGCTTTGAGCAAGCAGAGACAAGTATCCTTTCAGCAGGTGCTGGGAGAGGTGAGTTTAAGGGCCAGCCTAGCATGAAGTTCCTAGAGAAGTGTTTTCTGCAGATAATGTGCAAAAGCCTTCTGGAAACCCTGCTGCTGAGGGGAGTATTTGTGTGCCAGCAGCGGCAGGGAGTGACACAGCATGTCCCCAGCACACATCAGAGCAGCTACTCCAGCATTTCAGATACCAAGCTCCCAAGGGATGATGATGCATCTCTGCAAGCCCCTTACTGAGGGGGTATCCACCTCACCAAGTAGAGGGGAGCTGTGACAAAGGAGGGGCAAGATGGGTCTGTGCTTATTTGGTGCAGAAATGGAAACTCTCAATATGTCCAAGCCAGAGACTTAACAAATGCGGGAGAAAAGTTCCTTCTCTGATGCAAAAGGGTCAGTCTGGTGGTAGCAGATGAGTTGCTGAGTCTGAGCAGCACGATGAGGAAGTGATCCTTCCTGTCTCCTGAGCACTGGTGAGACCAGACCTGGAGCACTGTGCCCAGTTCTGGGCTCAACAGTAAGAGACGTGGATGTACAGGAGTGAGTACTACAAGAGGTCACAAAGATGGTAAAGGAGCATCTTTTATGCAAGAAGAAGCTGAGAGAGTTGAGACTTTTCAGCTTGCAGAAGGGAACACTTGAGAAGGAAATCTTATATCAGTGTGTATAAATATCTCATTGGGTGCGGGAAGCCTCTTCTCAGTCACATCCAGGACAAGAGGCAAAGGGAAGATACCAAACCAGAGAAAATTATGTTTAAGCATAAAAAAAAATCCAGTGTGCAAGAAGCTGAACAGTGGAATAGCTTACTCTGAGAAGCTGAGTAGTCTCCGTCCCTGGAGATATTTCACATTCAACTGGATGCAGATCTGAGCAAGCTGTTGCTGTAGCTCAGTCTGCTCTGAACAAAGCAGGTTGTACTAGACATCTCCAGAGGACCACCCTGGTTTTGTGAGCAGTAACTCTGTTTCTGAGGTCTAGTGATCCCAGACTTTCAGAAAGTTGCAAATGATCAGTCACAATGACATATTTGCAACCATTTGGCTGCACCACCAAGCCAGGAGAGGTGTAAAACAGCCCAAGGCAACACTTTTTGATGACCCATTTCCTGCCAGTAAATACCAAAAAAGGACTATCTGAAAAATCAGTCTAATGTGTTTTATGAGCCTCATCCGTAAAAACAAAGGGGTATTGTGATTCTACACATGTATTCTCTTATGTGTGAATCTGTGCAATGCAGACTACACAGTGCAGAATGAGAATGGAAGATAACCCATGAAACACCCACATTATTAATTGTTGTCAGTCTGATGAAAAGGCTTCAGGAGTTCAGCCCTCAATAGCTTTATGTTGGAGTAACTAATAAAGGGTCAGGCATTTAAAAAATTGCACTTGTAGTCAAGGCACTCTTGTGATAGGTGTGATTCTTATGTTTATTCCGGCATGGAAATTTATACTACTTTCTCTTTAGAAGTAAGTAAGACTGAATAATAAACTAAATAGCTGCAGGTATGTTTGAATGGAAACACATCTTCTCCCTGTAAAAATGCAGCTCTAGATTATAATTAGAAACTAATAATTTTCTTCTAATTTTGAAAGTGTATAGAACATAGATACTATCACAGCCAAATGAAATTTACAATGACTCTTGCAGTTTCAGTTGAGCCAACAGAGGAAGAAGTAGAAAATACAATACATGTAACAGATTCAGTGAAATTAAGAAAAAATGCTTATAACACAGAGAGAGTGAAAACCTTTGTTACAATTTCACGGATCTTGTGTGTTACAGATGGAAGTCTTTTCTAGCCTTAAGGATTCTATGATTATGTGATAATGCACAAAATATTCCCAGAAATTAGCATAAGTAATTTTAATTAAAGCAGACAAATTTTTTTTGAAGTGCTACTTTTAAAAAGACATGCTTCTGGGAATGAGATTGCACAGGTAAATGTGGAAAATTGCACAGAAATTATGTAACTTTAGGATATACACAGTGGAATGGGCTGCAAAAATCTTCTGTTAGTACTTTTTCTGATTCCTGTGAACTGCTCTTTTAGGATCCATTTAACAATTAATTGCCATCCTCACTAGATGCTAATATTGCAACAGAAATCTATGGAATAAATTGTGCCAGTGCAAACAAGGCAGTGATTGGCAGGCCTTTCTTAATTATGGCAGTAGGTTTAGCACTTGTGTTAATCTGAAATTCATTAACATGTCTCCAGACACCACTAGTTAAATCCAGTTTGCCAACAGGCAGAGTCAGCTCTGAAATTAGTGCTTCAGAAAACCTTGTTTATTGCCTGCTGTCCTCTGAAAAAAATTCATTGAAGTCAGGTTTCCTGACATATTGTTTGACTGGATTCCCACAACAATTCCATGATATTCTCAAGAGGCAACTCTGAACACACAAAACCTAGAATGAGGTTTGTGCCAGAATTACTTATCTACAAGTAAATCTCTTATTTCTTCAAACGGATTCTTAATTCCCCTTTTTATACTTCATTGATGTGATCTTTCGGGCTACATTTTCATGATCAATAGTTATTCTACCTATATAGAAATCTCTGTGGATGAAACAGACAGAAATGCAAATAAGGATAAAAGCTACATAAATTTTTCAGAAATGGATCATGCCAAAAATCCTGGTGTCTTTCTTTGACAGACATTATTTACTTATTTACAAGGAAAGCCTGACAGATATAATCTCTCTGGATTTCAGAAATGTATTCCATAGGAGATGACTGATTAAAATTGAAAGGGTGGGGATCAGAAGCTGGACTGTAAAGTGGATCAAAAAGGAGATCAAACAGGTTGTGCTGAAAGTGTGCTGGTATTGGTGGGTTCCCCAAGCAGTTTTTCCGAGTCTATTTTGGAAAATTTTCATGTTTTCACCAGTGACTATGCCCTCAAGGGGCAAAAAAATGCTAAAGAAATGTAACAGCACCATGAATATGGATGGATACACTGATAACATGGAATGAGATCAAGCACCACATGGCAGAATTTGGGTAATCTTAGGGACTGAGGCAATAAAAATAAGATTATTTGTGTATCCTGAGGCATTTACAGGCTAATAACAGGAACTTTGCTAAGTGTCCAGAGTGCCTCTGTTTCTAGATACAAGAGAAGAGAAAATGTGTAACAATTCAGATCAGTCTCACACTGGATTCTTGCCATTCTCTTCTGTCCCTTTCTTCAGGCACATTAAGGATTTATTATCTGCCTTTGTAAAGTTGTAAAATTATTTTTATCTCTAATAGAATTACGTTGGAATACACTGTATTATCCATTTTTTTTCTCCAGTCTTATTCTGTAGATCTTCCTTATTACAATGCCAGAGCAGTAAATCTTGCAATGATTTTCTATATTTATCTCTATAGATAAATAGGCCATCATATAAAGCCATGAAAGACAACCTGTCATTAAACTTTTTAACTACTCTCTTCTACATCTAGCATCCAGCTTTCTGTATACATCTTCATTTGTATTTGTTTTTCACTTATGTATCAAATGATTTTACATATATTTCTTAGAATATGCTGCATTCTTTCTTGGGAGTGCTTGGTCATTTTGCACTGTATGTATGGATGCTGTGAAAATGGAAAGGGTGAATGCTACAGAACAATGAATTACATGATTATTTTCCTCATCTCATTTCTCTAGCCATGATTATCAAAGTTCTTTTCTTAGCAAAGTATTGACAAATGACAACTGAAAAATAATGTTTTCTTGCTGGGCTCCCCAGAGTCTCCAGAATTAAATAGAAGGCTCTTCTACCACACTCAGTCCTTTTCCCCAGGTAGTTTCTCCAGTTTGCTTAAGTTCCAAATAATAAAGAGCTTTGTAAGTACTATTGCTTGCTCCCATGCACCTTTTTTCTTTGTTTGTTTAATATTCAGTTCCCCAGCCTTGTCAACTTCTGTCACCTACTGTCAGAATTACTTCTTTAAAAGTATTACAGACACAGAAATGTCTGCATTTATATATTTTTATCCACCAGTTCTTCCTACATGTTTTGGTAGGCTTTTTATGAAAAAATTTATTTTTATTTTTCCTAAATTGTGTCTTCATCTTCCTTTCCCTTTGCAAGCTTTTCAAACTGCAGATTATTTTCAGTTTTAAAGGTATTTTCATACTGGCATAATTTTAAAATGTTGTTTCACAAGATGCATTTAAACAATCTTCTTTAAGATTAACAGTTTTGTCTGTAAGTAGATTTTAGCCTTAGGTTATGTCTTAATTAGTCTATACAGTCCCTGTACATGCAAGGAAGAATTCCATGTAAATTGCTTCTCCTTTGATTGCTTTTAAAGCACACAAAAATAATAGTCTAATTTTATTATTAAGCAATTCATGGTGATTTTTACTGCAT
>WEIT01029663.1:830150-908097 GCA_013389985.1 Dryoscopus gambensis | reverse complement strand
CAGAAGAGAATGATTTCTTGAGTCGAGTGCTTGGCTTGGCTCTGTGCAGCCCTTCTCCTCTGTCTGTCCCCTCTTGCAGCAAGTGAGAGCGTCCCTCAGCCCTGTGGGTGCTCATCTGTCCATGAACTCATGTCCTGCATGCACCCACAAGTGCTGAAGCTGAGGGCTGTGAGCTTGGAATTGCTGCCAGTCCTGCTCTTCGTGTGGGACTGGGAGACAGGCTCATCCTGTGGCATTGCACAGCCAGTTCAGTTCTTGACGCTTGTCCTGGTCAGGATGGGAAGCCCCTCAAGTGAGCTCTTCCTGCTTCCTGCGGCACGATTCCAGGAGCCGTCCTTGCCCTCCACAGCTCCAGCACAGCTATGTCCTGGCTCAGATCCACAGGGCTGGCAGGGAGGATGCTAAATACACTTTTGATCATCTGCCTAGTCAGCTTCTCTGCTCTTTCAAGCCTGTTCTCGCCCCCTGCACCTTTCTTTTGATGCTTTACCAAGCCTGGCTCAGCCCTGCGTTCATCTCTGCCTTATCCTTTTATTACAGTCATAAACGTGGGCCTTTGGGCTGTGCCCAGCCTTGATCCTCAGTTGTTTCCTGTTTTCTGGATTCAGTGCTCTTCAAATTCCAGACCTCCCCTCCTATGTTTAATGCCAAGCAGTGTAATAAATAGTACACTGCTTCCCATTTGATGGAAATGGAAAGGGAGATCAGTTGGAAGACACAAGGCGAGAGACACATGCGTGGTATGCTGGGGTGGAAGAGTGTTCCTAAATGGCTTAAGAGATCCAGATCAGTGATAGTTTATTAGGGAAATGTGGCCTATTCACACAGACCTGGTAATTGAGGATTTGTTTCTGGAGGCATCCTGGAGGTTAGGGAGGAGAGATGGGAACAGGGATGAGTCGTACTGGGAGATCCAGGGAAGAAGAGGACAAAGCCTTGAGAGCAACACTTGGATGACTGCACCAGGGCAAGGATGGGCAGTGGTCTGGGGCTACTTTGGCCACCAGAGACTCTGACAAGAATGAGAGGAATGACATTTTGTTCTCCACAGAAGGACCTGCCAAACATGACTATAAAAAAGCCTTTGTTAACATGAGGTCACTGCTAATGGAAGGTGGGTCTGGATGGTGCCAGCTCCTGTTTGTGCAGTGTAGGAAGCCATGTTGCCTGTTTCCTCCAGGCGCCCCAACTTGGCCCCAGTGCGTTGGCAAGGCAGCCTGACAGGCAGGGAGAGGATGAGCAGGTAACAGGGCCAGCAACTGCTGCTGCACCAAGTCTTGCCAGGACTCGTCAGTCAGAGCTCCTGGTGGACAGTGTTAGGACGGTAGTTTGCCATTCTTATCCTTCCCTCTGTCAAACAGCAGAATATTCGTGGGAGATGATGTGGCAGAACGCATGTGCCTCTTGTTCCCAGCCACATCTACCTGGAGAAGCTGGGGCTCAGCCAGCGGGGTACAACCAGCTGAGCTCCCGTGTTGCATGGTGTACATGGTGATCTGGAAGTTAGAACAGCTTCCCTTAAAAGAAGCTGCCTTTATCTTAGAAGATTTGCGTATCACTGATGGCCTTTTCCATGAAGCTGTGTGCTGAAAACTGCATCTTTGATGGAGCAGATTTCCTGGCAAAGCTGGTGTTTGCAGCTTGCTCTAGTTGGTGTGCCCTGCCTGAGAACCACTCTGCATCTTCTGCTTGGCATCCCGAGTTGTACCAGTGTTTGTTTGTGTAACCCATGCAGGGACAAGCAAACAGCCAAACTGAGAATTGCCACGATTTTTTTAGTTTCTCTTTCCCATTTCTTTCTCTGCCTGCTTTGATACAGAGCTCTCCCTCACACACACACTCTCAGCTGAGCTCTATTTATGGGTTCCTGCAAGTTCCCATCACTGTGGATTGGATCATGCCCCGTGCCCAAAATCCAGCTGGCATGCTGCTGTAGGCATCTGTTGGATCTAGTTAAATGTGCTCAATGCCAAGCCCCGATGGGAAGAGGAAAAGAATGGCTTTCTGGTATTTGCACATAGCTGCAAACTGTAAACACAGACTCAAGACTGCAAACAAATCTGTATCGCTGGCTTCATCATGACTTCACTGTTGTTGTCCTGGCTGTTTGCTAAAGCTGTTCCTTAATCCTATTCCAGGCTTTTGCAAAGTCTGCATCCACCCAAACTTAGTGGGCACAAAGATTTTGGCTGGACTCCAGGAAGGGGTTTCATTATTTCTTTCTCTACCAGTCGTCGTTTTCTGCCTTGGAGCAGGCTTGCTTCAAGCCTCTGTAAATGGGGCTGGAAATGCAAGGGGGTCTTGGGGGGATTGTGAGGACAAACTCCATGTTCTTGTGAGCCTCGTAGGTCTGAACAGCAGCAAGAACTCCACACAAGCAGTGTAGCTGCAGATCCGTGCTGGTGTTAGCAGTGCTGCTGGGAATGTTAATCCCGCTGTGACCCTGGCATGTGCTGCTGTTGGGTCGGCTCCCCCGACTGTGAATGGCAGTGTCATGGTGGGGAAACTTGCTGACAGATGCTAACGTGGTGCACGGCTGGGATGCAGATTTTTAGAAGAATAAACCTGCTTGCATGTGTCGGGTTTGGCTTTGTTGAAATCTGCCAACGACCAGGCTTCAAACCCAGCGCTGTCAAGGCTCGCAGGAGCCCCGCAGAGGAATTGCAGAAAGGCAGTGCTGCCTGGAAGCTGGGTGCTCTTGGATTTGGTGCAGGGGCCTAATACGAGGTGCAAGGGAGACTCTTTTCCTGTTGGAGCTGGGTCATCTTGGTACATGTAGGATCTGGAGCCTTGTCAGGCCCAGAGAGGGGCCTTCCAAAACCACTTGGCCCTGGGAATGGTGAAGTAAGAAATACAAGGAAAGACAGGCATTTGCCACCTCCTAGAACTGGGTTCAGAACTAGACAGAAATAAGATGTCGGAGCTTGAGCATCCATATCCTCTTCCAAATCCAGTGGACAGAGAATTTAGGTATACTCCTTTGAGGGTGTTGGAGAGCCTGGGGTTCCTGAGGCTTGTGTGAGTCATTCATCATTGGCACTGGGCCATTTAAAATGGAGAGCCTTTCAGGGGCTTTGGTGGCAAGCTGAGACCTCTCACAGTGTGCCAATTTTTAGCTAATTCGTCCTCTTCCGTTTCCTTCTCCTCCTCACCCTTCCCATGCGCGCGGGTTTGTGACAGGATATCCACTTCATCCGAGGGAACTGGGGGAAATACTTTCTTGTAGCGTGGCCTGCTGCCAAGGTTGCTTTGTTCTCCTTGTTGCTGAAGGAACAGCCCAAGGAAACCCTTGGAGCTGAAGCTGGCATGCGACTTAGAGTGGATTTCCTGCAGCTCTGGAAGTGAAGTGTATGACACGGGTTTTGGTTTTTTTTGTTTTGTTGGGGTTTTTTTAAATCCCATAAATGCAAGGAAAAAGAGGACTTGGGTAGGTTACAGACAGGCTGGGTCTGAAATCCTCTCTTTGATGGGAAATTGCTGTGTCACAGACATACAAGTTGTGCCTTGCCAAGGTTAAAATTGGTCTTGGGGGTTTGTCTTGTTTTTTTTAGTTGAATTAAGAGCTGAGCTTGCAACAGGCCTGGGGTTTTTAGTAGAAGTCAGTTCATGGCTGGCCGGGCACCATTCAGTGTGTTGTAGCTGGAGGCTCTGCTTAGCAATTCCTGAGTGCCCCATGAAGGCAAAAGTCATTTTTGTCACAAATTCAGAGCTGTATTGATAATGGCAAGGAAAGTAGTGAATTCAAGTTTCTGGGACTTAACTTCTTGCTGTGGCCAAAGCAATGATGTTCAGGGTCCTGAGGTGTTTGTTGTACAGAGAGGGTGAGACAGCTCTTCCTTGCTGTGGTGGGCTGACACCTGGGCTTGTGCTCTGCCACCACCCCCCTGTGCCCTGTGGGACACAGGGTTTGGCTCCTGTTTGTCATAGCAGATCAGGTGGCATTTTTCTGTTATACTGTGCTGTGGTGGGATCCTCACATCCCTGCCCAGGACCTCTGGAAAGCTGGGGATGTCACAGAGATCTAATTCACTGTTGGCCACAGAAGAAGCAGATGCTGTTTCAGGTCTCATCCAAAGCACAAAATCCTATTTGTACCCGATGGAAGGGGACTCGAGTGTTTCTTTTTTCAGCCCATAATTTAGCCAAGGACTTCCTGAACAAACTTAGTAAATCAGCAAGGCTTTGGCAGTACTGAAAAGGGTCTCACTATAGCTTTTTTATAGTATTTTTTAAATTTTATTTTTAGTACTGCAGAGCCTAGGATGTCTGGATGGAGCAGGTCCCAGATTTTTACAGCTCCTAGCACGCTCTGGAGAGCCCGTCCCAACAAGCTTGTGGTCCTGACTGATGGAGCTGTGCTTGTAAAACTGGGTATAAAAGCCAGCCTGCAAGCTGTCTAAAGCACAGACAAGTATTCTTTTGTCTGGCTTCTCCCTTTTAATTCTAAACTGGCCCAGGAACTCCTCTAAGAGTATTTAAATACCTTGTGCAGTGAACCTGTATTGATCTCACTTGCTACAACTCAAACAACTCACAGAATGTACAGTTGGGAACATTTGTTTGCTCTGGATGGTAGGAATGTCCTCTTGAAAATGTGCTATGCTTTGGTAAGAATGAATAGAGGGTTTTTCCACCCCCTCTCCAGGTTTCTGAAGGCCAAAGTCTTGAAACAGCTTAGCAAGGCTGCTGAAGCTGCTGATAACGCAGCAAATGTGCTTGAGAGCCTAATGTAGGAACAGAAATGTCTGAGCTGTTTGCTTTCCCCTTAACAGTGTGAAAAATTAGTGTGTCTTATGAAGGAGCCTGGGGAACTGTGTGCTCAGAGAAAGGGCTGTGCTGCGCTATTACTCCTGGCTTGTGTTATCCCTGGGGCTGGCAGCTGAAACGCTTGGTTTGGGGTTACTGGGTAGGAAAGTGGAGCTCATTTGGACCCTGCAGAGCCCCAGTTGTTGCAGTTTTGTTTTTAGCAGGCTCCCTCTGGCTCTGAGCTTGCTGCAGAGATGGGATGGCCTCTTGATACAGCAAGCCCTGTGTTTGGAGATGCAATTTTTCTGTCCAGTTTATCCTTTATTTTCTTCCCCCACCACCTTGTTCATGTGTCTCATTGCTGAGGGAAGCTCTCTGGCAATTTTGGTAGCAGGTCTGTGCCCCTGCTCTGAGTGTGCTGGGAGCTTTTGGTGAGGCTGGGCTCTCACACCATCAGCCAGCTCAGGGGGAGGATGCTGCTCTACACTGTGTATTTTATAGCAGTGCTGCTTTTTGCCTGGAATGTGTGAGTGTTACCCCAGGCCGTGGGGGCAGAGGAGCAGGGCGCTCACTGGAGCTGCGGGATCCCACTCTGGGCTGCTCTGACATCCACGAGCCATCTGCAGAGAGCCACTTCCACAGAGGCCAGCTGGACATCTTTCATCAGGATGTGGTGCCAGGAGAATGACGATGTAGCTCTTGCTTAAAAACTTCTTTAACCTCTCAAGTCAGACACTTGTGCTGTGCCCCCACCCTGGACATATGCCATGCCACATGCCTCCCCTTCTTTCAGCAGTGGTCTTTATTTCACTGGTGTGTGCTTACTCACCCAGACTTCTTATCTCCACTAAATCAGAGCTTTCTTAAGCCCTTGTGTTTTCTGTAGCACTCCCCTTCTCTCTGTTCCTTCCCGGGGCTGGGCAGTGGGAGCAGGGAAGCAGGAGGGGCTGAGCACACTGTAAATGCCTGTTTGCCCCACAGTGATGCTGTGTGGCTTAGCAGCAGCACACAAGGCTGGGAGCACCTGTAGGACAGTTGGATTTTCCCAGATTGCTGGGTAGCTGCGGGTTCTGCAAGGTGAATTTAAAAAAAATTTTATTTTTTAGGATCTGAGGCAGTCCAAAATTGCAGTTTCTCATGTGGATGGCAGGTCAAGAAAGACTGAAAAGTGTCCTGCAGGTTGCTGTCAGGTGTATCTATGGTCTTGTTTCTGCTCCATCCCCTTGTCCTTCTTCCCAACCACCAGAATAAGGATACTGTGAAATCCTGTGGGAATTTGCCTCCACAGGGAAGGGCAGCAGCTCCACAGCTCATCCCACCTTTACCCCAGTCTGTAGCCAGAGATGCAGGTTTGGGCCATGACACCAAACTGCATCTGCAGGTGCTGTTTTGGGGGAAACCTGTGCAATGTGAGCACACCTGGATATGAGGTTTGACTGCCTGCTGTGGTGCAAGCAGCTGTGTGGATGTGCATATCCTTGGAATAATATCTGGGTAGTTGTACAGCACTGTCAGTTTTGTTTGTAAGGCACCTGACCTTCCTTTTGCTAAGGCTTTCAACAAGTCAATTTACAGTCTTGGAAGGGACCACCCAGAGCCAGGTTTTGTGGCCGGGGAGAAGGAAGGGAGGGACCTCTTCAAAGAGCAGAGGAGATGAAATTACTCCCGTGGCCTGTATATTGATTCCATGAACCGTGGGGCTCCGAGGCAGATGCCAGTCTGCTTTGCTGTGATCTTGGCAGAATGTGACCCCTGTCCCTCAGCAGCAGAGCAGTGGAGGCGATCATGTTTCCCCGGGCAGATCTGATTTCTGGAGGCTGTGAGGGTGATGTACCTTGTGCCTGGGAACGGGGCTGGGAGGCGTTGCAGGGAGGCTTTGGCTGTGCCTGGTAAGCACACATCGAGTGCAAACACCCACCTCAGCAGCTCTGGAGTCGAGTGCCAAACTGGATTGCTTGTAGCTATGCTGTTAGCATGAATGGCTTTGCCTCCTCTCCTTTGAAGATGATGATTCTCTTTTGAAAACAGGAGATCAGCAATCTGGTCTCAAGACCTGTTGAAAGACACTATTTACAAATGTTTATCCTGGAAAGTATTTATAAAGCTCCTCTTGGGAGCTGAGCCTTACAGTACAGTGGCCTCCTATGGGTTGAAGTACAGCTGTCTGACAGCTCATGAGCCAGACCTGCTCAGGTTGGTGTCCTGCTGAGATCCCACTTCTTCCCAAAAGCCACTTACTGCAGATCCCATGGTGTTTATGTCACTGTTACACACAGGGCTGTATTCAATGCTGAATTGCACTCGAAGGGCTCTGCCTCTAGAAGAACTGTGAGTGTTTAGCAAAGGGTGGAAGTTATTTGCCTGCTCTAAAGGTATTGGGACATTCACACCAGATCAATAAAAGCTTCTTGTTAATCCCCTAGTGGCATGACGTGCTACAACAATGCTACTGCCGTGTCCCAGCCTCGTGTCCTTGGTTCTTGCTCCAAGGAGCAGTACAGATTCCAGATTTCAGCAGCAGTGTGGGGTAAGGTGCGCTGTCCTTGCGTGAATCAGAGCAAATCCCAGAACCTGATGAACTCCCTGTGCGTGTGGTGCTGATGGTTGCACACATCTCCAGTGAGGACAGGCACTGGGTGTTCCAGGCGTGCTGAGTTTGTAATCCCCTGTTTATGCTGTATCCATAACTGGTACGTGAGTTCCGGTCCTCTATTTTCTTGTGTTGATGGATAGTAAATCACCCCAGGTGATGTTATTTTCTGGGCAGCGAGTGCGGATAAGGCCTTGGATTTCTGCAGTGGGGGGACTGATCAGTTGTCATGTCCCTACACCACCAGGAAGGAGGGAACATGAGATGGCTGGGGTGTTGTCTCTGGTGCCGGCGATGGAAAGGCTTTGGGGTTTATTTTCCCCACGTCCCAACGTCAGCAGTGAGTCTTGGTGCAGCTCAGCGTTCCTGCCCTGCGTGCCTCAGTGTCCGCAGGGCTGGAACAGGATGTGAGCGTGTTCGTGGCGTGGTGGCCCTGGGTCAGGTTGCTGAAAGGGAGAGGGTGACAGGTGCGTGGCCGGCGGCGCAGCCGGGGCACGGCGCGGCTCCCTGCGCTCTGCAAATAAAAACCGCCCGGATTTGGAACTGGGTCAGGAGCGTGACCTGAGACACACCGAGGGGCTTGGGGAGTTCTGGGCTGTGCCGCTTCCTCCCCTCCTGGCTGCTGCCTCAGCCAGAAATTCGGTGTGAGAAATGTGAGCAGGTGGATTAGTGCTGCCGCTGGCTCGGTGCTGACTGAGCAGAAGCGCTTACAGTGATGGGGTTTGCAGTTGGCCTCTTTCTTCTTTGTGTGCCCAACACTTTCTGAGCCGGCTGGAGGTGTGCTGAGAGCATCAGTCCTCAGCGAAGCGAAGCTGTTGCACTTGGGCTGGGCTTCCCTGTCAGCAGCAAGACCCACTTTGGGCAGCTCTGGGGCAGGGCAGAGGAGCATGGGGCTTTACAGGGAGCAGAGTAAAGCTGCTGTGGATGTCTGAGCTGCAGGGGCTGCTGGGCTGGAGAGCAGAGTGACCGCGCGTGTCCGCAGCGTGCGCTGTCCTAATGTGTTGTTTATTTGATGTGCTGTTTGTTCTGGCACAGCCTGGACGCGTGCTGGGGTGGATAATGCTGGAGAGCAGCGTGAGCTAACCCTGCTTCTCAAAGAGAATCTTGCATTTGTTAGAAGCATCCTTTTTCTCCCAGTGGCTGGTACGTGGAAGCCAGGGATTCAGGGAGGGAGGGGAATAGCACTGTCCCAAGGCAGGGACAGTAGCACACCTCTGTGTGGTGGAAGTGCCTTTGCTGTTCAGCATGGCTGCACCAAACCTGGACAAAGGCTTCAGGCTTCAGTTGCCCCACAGCTGCAGGACAGAGTGCATGGGATGGGGCATCTGGGAAGGCTTTGGCTCTGGATTCTGCCTTCCCCCTTCCCTTGTATCTTCTTCTGGCCCTTTGTGTCCGGTGCTTTCCGCAGCCTCTGCTACACAGCCGGCAGTGACAGCCAGCACACAGGATACGGCCGTGGTCGGGACAGTCAGCAGCCTGCCCCAGGGGGACTGCCTTGCGTCCCACCACAAAGCGAGCCATCAATTTCCTGTTATTGGTTACAATAACACAGCGCCTGTTTAAAAACAACCCCCATTAGCCCTCCCTCTGAAAGAATTTGAACCTGTCATGAAAGTTAGAGGAGAAACATTTTCCCAGACATCCCATCCAAAGTGGAGCATTTCTGGCGCTTGAAGCTGAGGGAGTGGAGGGACCTCACTTGCCATCCCAGAGGGTCGGGGACGTGTCAGCATCACCCAGAGTCTATCAGCTGAAGCGATGTGGGGTGGAGATGAAAAAATTCCCTGATATTTCAGTGGCTGATCGAAACCATACTGAAAAATTTCTGCCTGCGGGAGTTGCAGCATTTCATTAAATAAAAACAGCCTCTCTTCATCCTCCTGGAGTTGAGCTGACGGGGCAGACAAAAACCACGTTATTGATATCACACTCACGGTATGATCTTATCAGCCCCTGCCTGTAAATTGTGACCAAGTTTGACTCTTTCCTTGGATTGATTTGGGAAGGCTCCTCTTCCCCAGAAATGAGTTTTCCAGATGCTTACTTTAACAGGAAAAAAAAGTAGTTAGGGATTTTCTTTGGCCACCTTTCCAGCTTCCAGCTGTTAAGTGCTGGAAATGTGTTCTTCATTATGTCCAAGAGAGAAATGTTTCTTTCTTCCGATTGGGGAGGCAATAAATATTTCACAACATAATATGCTGTGGACAAGTGAGTTAGTGTGGTTTGTTCTCTGGGCAGCAGCCCCGGCGGCTGCCGTGGGGAGCCAGCGCCGGTGTGATGGACAGGGCAGGGATTCAGCTGTCCCCAGGCTGTGCACGGTCGCTTTATTGGATTATAGATTCCATAACCAAGTGTCTGGTTCTGCCTTCAAAACCAAGCCTCAAAGCAGGAATCAGCAATCCTTAGGAGCCCCTTTGCGTTAACTGTCCAGCGCTGCCTATTACGCGCTGCCTCCTACGATTCCTTTCTCCTCATCTGACCCCAGAGCAGTTGAGTTCTGGGTTGAGCCTGATGAGCCGTCAGTGGGGCTATTTTGGATTAGGAGGAGGAGGGGTGAATTCCAGCTTTGTGGAGTACTCCATCCTCTGCCAGCACTGGCTTTGCTGCTAGCAAGGATGCTCCAGTTTGCTTCTAGTGGCCTTGGCCAGCATGGCCTGGGCACTTCCACAGATCAGAGAAATGCAGGGTATAACCCAGCGCTTGTTCCAGCTAATGTTAGGCAGTTAAGTTGCCAAAGTTTGGCACGTACTTTGCTCTTTGGTCAAGAAGGTGCACGGGGTTAGAACAGATAAATTTGGGCATCTGCAGGAGTTTCTGTCTGCAGTCACTGCATCCAGCTTGGTGGTGCCAGGGACTGCTGTGACAGTGTCTACATCTGAGGGGATTATCTTGGGAAAGATGGAGAGAGGGGGCTGTCATCGATGGTAACAGCAACACATGGCCTAAATCAGCTCATGGAAGTGGTGGTGTAATCAGGGTGCATCCATGAAGGACCCTGGGAGCAGGACAGCAGCGGGTGATGTTGTAGATCGTAACTCATAGTATGAAAGGAAAAAATACCAAAAATGCCGTGGGCTGCTTAGAATTCTAAGGAGTATGAGCCAGCATGAGCCCTAACAGGGAGATGACATGACTGAAAGAGCAGAGCTGGAAAAAAAACCTGAAGTATTTCTCGGACAGGAAATGAAGGAGCAGCCCGGGGGCGGGAAGGTGGTTGATTCACAGAGCTGGGAATTCTCCCGGGTCTCTGCTGTGATCCCTGTTCTGCACCTGGCGTGGGCTGCTCCCATGCAGCCCATGTGTCCTCTGGGGAAGTAAGGAGGCACAGGTGTCCAAATGGGAATGCTGGGCAAGTTACCAGCTGTTGGTGTAGTTGCATCTCTACAAAGCCTAACCTGGAGTCTAAATCACCTGTTGAGCTCTCTCCTGCCTATGTAACTCTAAAAATTATTCCATCCTTTTTGCTTCTCACATTTTCTCTGGCAACAGCCCAAAACTAATGGGAAAGGCAGAATGGGACTTTTCAGATGTTCTAGACCTTTATTCCCAATATGGGAAATGCTTTAAAATATCTGCTTTGACCACAAAAACTGTAGCATATTTTCCCTTTAAAATAATGTTTCATAAGGTTTTTTTTTACTAATTAAAATACCAATAGAAGCAGGAGGGCATAAGCCAAGCATTAAGAAAAAACCCTTGAGGATAAAATGAGTTTGTGAGCAATTTGGTCTTGAACTCTGTGGGAATGGGACTAAATCTGTGAAGTCTTCCCGGATATCCCAACATAATTTGGAGCCCTAAAAATAGCCCAAAACTTGAATAGCCTGGATGACCTCGAAGCTGCTTTTCGAGAGACTTTGAGTGTAGTCGGAGTAGGTGAACACCCTGCAGCACATCCAGGTTTCAGGAACCCCTGGTGAGTCAGTTGTGGGATTGCTAATTGGTTGCTGGGCCTCGTTAGCATCAGGCTTTGATGGAGTGGGCTCCCGGCTTTGCTCCTGCAATGAGCAAATAGTGGTGGGGCGCAGTGGCCTCTTTTGGAACTGGGAAACGAGTCTGAAGGGCCCAATTAAGCAGGTCCCAGGGATGCTGTTTCACAGAAGACCCTCACTGCTGCCGACTGTGCTGGCCCAGAGCCCACTCCAGTGATTTATTCCTGGGCTCCAGTGCTGACCCCTGGGGCCGGGAGGAGATGCAGGCGTCTGCAGAAAGGCGCTTACGAGGGAGCGCTGCTTTGAAACAAAGCAGCCAATTTCCTTTCACCACAGACAGGCCTTATCTCGGGAGATGACGTTGGTCTCCAGAGGAGCCTCTGGTGTCATAACCGTGCTCTTCCTGGGCAGATAGAGAGGCTTGTGCAAAAATCCCATAGCAGCAGCCTGGGATCTGATGTGGCTGTGACTCACGAGCCCTGGACTGTGTGGGAGGTGCTGGGACCAGGCAATTTGGGGATTTTTGGTTAGTTTTCATGGGGTTTGTGGTTTTGTGGTTTGTTGGTTTTTTTAACTGGCGGATGAGAAGCGCTGCAGGACCTGTTGTCCCGGACGTTGTAGAGAGGCTCAGCTCAGGTGTGTTTTGAGGCATCTCACTGATGCCTGACTGCTGTTCTGGGTCCGTGCAGGTGCGGGGATCCT
This sequence comes from Dryoscopus gambensis, assembly GCA_013389985.1. Classification (NCBI taxonomy): domain Eukaryota; kingdom Metazoa; phylum Chordata; class Aves; order Passeriformes; family Malaconotidae; genus Dryoscopus; species Dryoscopus gambensis. The sequence goes on along the minus strand of WEIT01029663.1, from coordinate 896,127 downwards.
GCTGTGCTATCCTGAGAAGGGCTGCCCACCACCTGGGATCTGTCTTGCTGGTTTGACAGGCATGGGGATTTCTCCCAGTTGTCATGCATGGATGTTGTCCAAGGAAAAGGTCTTCTTTGGGACATGTTCTCCTCAGCCAGCCAGAGAAGGTTGTTTTCTCCAGCTCCTGGGAAACACTACTCAGTGCACTGTCACAAACACAACTGCAGGAATCTGCTACTTACAGGGTTGTTGTCTGCAAAGTTTTCAGCGTGAGTTGTAGATGAGCTGCTTAGTCCATCATACCCAAGAATGGACCATAGTTTTATACTCCTGGCACAAACATAGCTGAGAGGTGTTGGCATTTTTCCCTCCTGTGATCCCAGTGGATGCTGCCTAGCTTCATGTTACTGATGGGCTGCAAATAGGTTTGTCTGGGGGAATTTTCTAGTTACCCTGTCCTCATCAGCTAGGAGAGATTACTTCTCATCTCTTCATGCAAAGCCCTATCCTGCCTCTCCAAGTGTGCTGGGTAGCTAGGCTGATGAAAATTTTGGGCTGGTGTTTACATATATATATTTTTTTTTTCCTTAGCTCATTCATATTGTTCTGTGATACTCAATGTTCTTTTTGAAGCTGGGGCAGGAAGAGGCTGGAGATAAGACAACAATAAAAGGCTGGAGTGAACCTTGCAAGAAGAGATAGTGTACTTCAGAGAATATGGGTGACCTGGCAGACTGGAAAGTTCAAGGAAATTTGAACTTTTGGCCAGTCAGAATGGTTACTTTTCCCACCACCTGCTCTGCACAGCCTTGTCTTGTGATGTACCTGAGACAGCTTTTACTTTAACTGGGACCACCTGTTAGATACAAGTTCATTATGTTCAGAGTTGTACAACATCATATCTGTTACTTCACTTTTTTTTTAAAATATTAGTCCATTTAAAGGATTTTGCTCTTAATACCTGGCCTAAGTCAAAAGGTTTCTCATGTACCCTCCTCAGCTTTTCCTCCCCTGCATTCTTGTTGTGCACATCTATCTTGTGATATCTGACACTTCTACAGCAAGGAGAAATTAATCGCTGTGTCTTTTGTCTTGATTTTGCACCCTCCCACCCCAGCTTGTTGGGAAGTTGGCGTTATATCATTAGGGATTTGCTGACCCTGTGGAGAAGAGGTCTCGTTCCTGTCTACATTGCAGGTTTTTCTCTCCAAATGCCTGGGTTTGGGAGGTGTTGAAGGCAGAGTGATGATGGGGAGATACAGGGAGCTACAGGCACTGGTTGCAGGGTGGTGCTGGCTCCAGGGAGTTTAAGACAGGATTTTTGTTTGAACATGTCTTGAGGGATAGTTTTGAAAGTTGCTGAGTATTACAATCTCTCAGGACCTCGGTTCTCTGGTGGAACCCGAACTAAGACCCAGGCAGACTCTTTTCTGACTGTGCCACTTTCTTTGCTTGGCTTGAAATGCCTTTGAGGGCTCCGTATTTGTAGGCTCTTCATCTTTATTGGGGTATAATTTACCCATGGACAGGGTTTGCTGAGCTTAGACATCAGCAGTACAGTGTAGGTGCCACAAAGTCTGCCACACAGATTTCCCTCAGCCCTCCCAAATCTTCAGCAGCCCGTGCCGCTTCCGTATAGAAATGGTGCAAAAATCGATGTCCGGGCTGTGCTGCTTTTTAATTGCAGAGCAGAAGAAATGAAGCTGTATGAAAGGTCAGAACAGATTTTTTAGTGAGGAGCTGTTTGGAGGAAGTTGAAGAATTTTGGCCCAGTGCAGGCTGAAATTCTTGCTTGGTTGTGTGGGAGCTTCAGGTCTGGGGGAGGCAGCTCCGCTCGCAAATCCATTGAGGCTTCGCCTGGACTTTTATTTATAAGGGCACGAATGGTTTGTGCCTTGCAGGCTGTGTTCTGGTGGCTTGCAAGAATGGGAATTGGAGGAGCTGTGGGGAAGAGCCCTTCTGCCTCCTTCCAGGCAGGCTCAGGGAGAAGGAGGAGAAGACCTGAGCATGCCAGAGGCTCCGAGCTCTGCGGTCCGGACGTGGGCCTGCGCTTTGTCACAGCTGTGCCCATACATCTGGCTCTGGAATGTGCCACGGTTTAATGGCTTGGTTTCATCACATTCACTGCCAAAGTCACGGGTTCCTCCTATATGTTTTAAAAGCAAACAATCCGTGACTGCGGACACTGTTCCCTGTGTGTCAGCACGCAGGCTGCTGGGGGAACACTTAAAACCAAATTAACCCAGAGCTGTTAAATTATTCTCCGAGGAAACGAGAAAGGCTGATGGAACTCTTGGTGAAATCCTGTCACGACGGTGATGTCACTGGCAGGTAGAGGAATGAACATGGACTTTTAATGGAACTTTTTTCCTTGTGCTCAAGGTCGTAGTTTCCACCCTGTTAGACTGCACATTGATAAACAGGAGGTACCAGGCAGGGCTGTCGTTACTAAAAGTATTACAGCTCTTGACTTTGAGCCCATTCTTTCTCTCTCCCAGCAGCAGATGCCCGGGGAGGCCTTACAGACAATAGCTACAGCTGCTGGGACAGTTTGGCAGTGGGAAGGGCTGGGCTCTCCTCCCAGCTGTGCTTGCTGTGCAGCGATGGCCAGTCACTGAGGAAGAGAAGAGGGACAGCTTTTTCTCTAAAGCTGGACCTTCTCCCCATGAATTAACAGATAGATCAGGCTTTTTTAGCCACGTGGGGAGAGGCTGTGGCGGTGCCATCTTCTCCTTCATGTCTCCTGCCTGTTGTTCCAGCCTTCTTCACAAAGCACTCAGCTGATGTCCTTGAAATACAGGTGTGAGATTGTTCCCTGAGCAAAGGCAGTGCTGGGATCAGCTGCTCTTAAGGAATGTTGGCCATGTGAACAGGGGCATTGGAGGATGACCCAGATGGACTTAAAAGATTCATTTCCAAGTCAGTGCCGTGCTGGAGCTCAGTGTGAGGCACTGAGCCCTTCATCCTGGGCACAGGGACTGGTCATCTCCTTCCAGGACAGATGTGCTCCTTGTCTAGAATTTGCCTTGGTAGAATGCAGCACTCCAAGGAGATCATTTTATTTCCTTTCAAAGTCTACCTGGCATTAAAAACTCAGTTCTTTCCCATTAGTTACAAAAAAACCTTCTCTCCACGTGTGTGGAGTGACAGCTCCCTGAAGAGATGCTGCTTCTCACGTCTCAAATAACTGCAGTCAGATGGCATCCCTCAAGTCAGGCTTTTTCTTAGCAGTTTCAGATTTAGGCTGCGAGCACACCAGTTAGTATTAGCAAGCTGGAATTCCCTGCTTTTTCTATTTATAGGAAAGCACTTTTTTTCCTGTATGTTCTGGGATTACGAGAGTTTCTGCTGTGGTGTAGTTTTCATTTTGCTAAAATTAGTCTCAGACTCCTGTTAGTTTAAGGGAAGACAATTAAGGCAGTGGACCCTTTGAAAATCAGCCTTGAGAGCCATGTGGGTTTTCTTCTCTCTCATGAAGTAGGTGGCTGGATTTATTTAGCTGCCTGCATTTGAGTGACTTCTAGTTAAAGTCCTCTAGAATACCAAGTCTTCCTGGGACACCTGCCTATTGCTCACCTCTCTGCATCAAGCTGCTTGCAGGAACTTTGGCTTTTTCACTTCTGTGCACTGGACAACGTGGCACAGGCACATGGTACTTCACAGTGAGGGCCGTCAGGGCACTCTGTGTCTGTGTAAAAGAGGTTTTTTTCCTTGGAGTCACTTTTTTTCCTTATCCCACTTCTCACGTAATACTATGTTTTACTGGGAGGAAGACCCTGGTGTGAACTGCCACTAATCCTGCCAGCTAATTATTGATGCATGTATTTTCCCAGAACACACCGCTCCTTAAAAAAAAACAAGCAGCACATTTGCAGAAGCTTCCTAGGCGAATTTAACCATCAAGGACAATTGACACCTCAAGGTAAATAGTCAGAGAATCTGAAATCCTGAATGTAGTTATAGTGTCTTATCTCTGCAGCACCAGGAAGTTTTAAGGGCCTCTTTACAGTCACCTCTGTGCTTCATTCCTGATGGTGTTTGCAGGAGGATTAAAGCAACAGGGGAGGGTGGGAGTCCTTGTGATGGAGGCACCTGATCTTCTCTGCCCTCTCTGGCCTCAGTCAGCTCCTGGGCTGGGCTGGCCTTGCAGACCAGTGCTTGTACCCCTTTATGGGGTGCCCAAGGATGGGAGAGTCCACTTAGCCATTCCCTGAGGGTGTGGTAGATCAAGTTTGGGCTAAAAGACAAATATTTAAGTCTTGTCTTTAAAGGGTTACTTAACACATTGCCTGGCAGCCTAGAAAGTTGCAAAGGCCATCTCAGTCAAGTGCAGGGAATCTCCTGCTGCGCAGTGAGAGGCTGGTATGGGCAAAGTCCTTCTCTGTAAGTGACTGAAGCCTCATTCCAGGGAATTCCAGCCATTCCCCTCTGTCCTGAGCAGTTTTGCTCTGCTGTAGTGCCTCTGGTTACCCAAGTCTGGCTGCAGTGACCTTTGGGTGGTTTTGGGCACACACAAAGGGCTGATCTGAATTCGGAAGGGACCCCGTTTGCTGGGGTTTAGGCACAGCCTTGTGTTTGACCAGGTACAGGGTGGTGTGTCAGCATCCCTGGACGCTGCACGTGTAGCTGTGTGGCATTTGCTGTTTGCAGCTCCAGGTAGGCAGGAATTTAACCAGATATTCCTCTGTGCCAGCTGGCTGAAACTGCTGCCAGTCCGGCTCTTGCTGCTGCCCTGTTGGAGGTCATTTCTAAAACCTGGCTATCCAAATCTTCAGTTCAGCACGGTGCAGGCCACAAGTGATGGCACTGCTCTCCCCTGCCAAGTGCTGCAGATTTAGTCCCCCAAGGATTTTTGGCAGGAGGTGTGTGTGGCACTGGCAGGGGAAGGACACTTGCACAGGAGGATGCTGTGAAGATAAAGCAGTGCTGTGTGTAAAATCAGTGGACGAGCCAAATCCTTCTCAGAAGTGGTGTTTAAAGAAAAAATCCTTTGTGGAAAATGCTCCATCAGCTGTTCACCTAAGCCAAGCTGCTTAGGAAGGGAACAGGCTCTGTTTAGAAAATAACATCACAAAGCATTGGGTTGCTGCTGCTGCTGCTTGTTATGACACTGAGCAGGTTTCATGCTGGCTGGTAGCTCTGAAGCTGTGGTTTCCTGGAGAGTGTTTTCTTTGATATCTCTCAATAAAACTCCAGAGTTTTGAGAGGAAAATTTGAAAACAGGTTGGTGCAAAATTGAGTGTCAGTGCTCACCTCTCTCGCCAGCCCTGCCGAGGTGTTTAATAGCTGCCACTTTGCACCTCTGTCCTTTCCCCATGGCGAAAGGAATGAGTGGTTGTGTCTAAAGCCTGGCTGTCAAAATCTTGAGATGCAAGCACAAGGAACCTTCTCATTCAGAACCCTGTAATCCACCATGAATAACGTGGAAAAGCATCATTTTTAGGAGAGAGAATTTGAGACACAGACATACAAGAACAAGCCAGGAGTTGCTGTGAGGAAAAGAGCAAAATGGGTGCAAAGCATATTTCAGTGCACACCCCTCTTTCAAACACTGACTTTTGTGCTTTTATATGTGGGGTTTGTTTGCTCTCAGGCACTTGAGTATTTTATAAAAATGACTGGATAAAAAGCCGTGCCCACTTGGAGGGGAAGCACCTTTGTTTGCTGCCTGGAAGGGTTGAAGTAGTTCTTGTGTGATTGAAAATAAAAAGTAGGCACACACTAAATGTGAGAGATTTTATTAAAGGATTCTGATGGATGGGCTGGGGAGAAATAAATCTGCTGTAGGACAGCTCAGCAGGGGGACAGTCAATTGTTAATGAGTAAATTCACTGCTTCCACGAGAATAAATGATTACAGGCAAAGGATGCAAAAGGGCCAGATCACTGACGTGAGTGAGTCAGAAGCTCTCTGCCTTTCCAGGGCTTTTCCACCTCCTGCATGTTTGTTTGTGGGGATAAAAGGTGCACAAAAGGGCACCTTATTAGCTTTAGCTGCTGCCACTGAAATGGTGCCAGCGCTGCTGAGCGTTTCCAAGGCTGATTCATGGCAGCTGAGCAGCCACTCACCGGGGCTGTGGACAGAAGTGACCTGTGCTCCCAGAGAGCTGTTTCTCCCTGGCGCTGTGGATTCATAACCCCATCCAGGTTCTGACATCTCCATGTTTTCCAGGTGGGCTTGTGGCTGCAGTGATGGACCAGGCAGAGCCTGGGGGATGGATGGGCTTGGGAGGAAGTAAAATAATTCGATTTTTAAAACCGAGGAAGAATAATTAACATTCTCCAACACTTTCCCTAGTGGCTCTTTTTCTGCTTTTCCTGCTTCTAGGTTTTGCAGATGTCTGGAGCTGCTGTGCAGTGACCCAGACTGGGGGGCAGTGCACCCCAAAACGCTGCAGGTGCCTGCTGGAGGTGTCCTGAAGCCTTCTGCTGTGCGTATCCAGGAGGCCTCACATGCCCCTAAGCAGTGGGATTTATTGCCCATGTACTGGTGTTGAGCTGCAGCTGCTCGGCAGGTCCATCCGATCCTGCAGGAACTCCCGAGCGGGAATGGGCAGCGCTGGGAGTGCTGTCCACACACAGCTCCACGGGGGCATGGAGCAGTGCTGGGGAAGACATGAACTGCTTTGTTTCTGCATGGTGCTATTTTCATAAGTCAGCGCCAAAGGTAATAAATGTGTCCTGTGGAAAATCAGGGGGTGGTTTACTGTATAAACTCCTCCTGGGGGATCTGGGCTGGGAGCAGAGCTGGGTGTGGCTCCAGGCAGCGCAGCCGGCTCAGACCTTTTAATCCGAGAACCAAAAAGAGCCCCTCTTGCTGTTGGTGAAAATGTAATTGCCAAGATTACAACAATGCGAAGATTTATTTTGGTTATTGAATGTTTCTGCATGGCTTTGTGGTGCCTTGGAGAATCAGTGAGACTTCCCCAAATCTCCCTCACCAAGGCAACACAGGATACAAACGTGGTCCAGCTTGTTTGTCTTCTTCCCACCTCCCGGAGCTGGAAAACTGAAATCGGTGTCTTGAGGGAAGGAATGGAGAAGAAATGTGTGAGTTTGCCATCATGTGCTGCTTACGCAGAAGGATGGATGAACAAATGGACAGAGAATGTGCTGCTCCAAGAGCAGCTGAGTTTCTTTTGACTCTTTGGAATCTGTTGTTATTCTTCAAGTCTTTGCACTGTCCCACTGAGCAGTAATCAGAATTATATTCTCATGGGATTTTGGTGCTGGATAAAGCTGCCCACCATCTAAAGACACAAAGGGATAGAGTTTGGGACACGGAGGAAATGCCCTCATCTCCATCTTCCTCTCCTGGCTCCGGCACTTGCTCCATCCTTCCGGGCACTGGGACAGCTGCAAGTGATTGTTACTAAGGAAACTTGCTTCAAAACCACTAACAGCAACATCAGCTACATGTAGGGATGTTACTATTTTCAAAGAAATCGGGTTGCTAATTAAAGCAGTGTCAGAATTTCCTGGCTGGAAGGTCATTTTATGAAATCCCAGAGCCTGGTCAAAGGTTGAGCTGTACCTGACATGTTTTCATGTGAGGAAAGCAAGGGATCTGCCTGCCTGGAGACAAGTGTGAGCATCAAGTTTGATGTTTCACCTCTTTTTCTTTGTGAAGAAGGGGAAAAAATGTCCTAAGTGGCTGGGAGCATAGAGGTTTTTATTCATCTGACTGATAATAGGAGCTAAATAAAGGCTTTGGAAAAAAACCCAACCATTTCTCTCGCAATATTGCTTGGGCAGAACTGTACTGGAACTAAACATGGAATGAAAAGTCTGGTTTTTCTGCCAGCTCTATTTTTAGAGCTACTGCTCCATCTTTGCATCTGAGTTTTCTCAGCAGATGCACTGGAAACAGGCAATTTGCTGTTATTTTTTCCGGCCAGGCTGTGATACTCTGCAAGATAAGGATGTTGGATGGAGGGGCAGGGGACGCGCCAGACTGGACAGAAATCCCCCTGAATCCCAGGGCATGGGTCTCGTTCCAGGTTTGGGGTCACTGTGGTCACAGACTCCTGAATATTTTCTGTTCTCCAGTAGGAATGACCCTTGCATGCTGGAGGGGAGTGGTTGTGCAGTGTTGGCTGGCTTCCTTGTGTCCCAAAATTGCCGTCACGACTGGAATAAAGCTCAGCAGCAGTAACAGCACACAGCAGTGCTACAGATGGATTCGGGTATGGAGAGAGGAATTGTGTTTGACTTTGAGAGCAAGTATCTGCCCTAGGCTTCCGCTGAGGTATTGCAGCCGATCCAGGAATACCCAGCAAGGTCCTAGAGGTGCTTGGGCATTCCTGTTAAAAGCAGCAATAGGAGATAAAAGGTGTGCTAGCCCTGGTGTGGGCCATCTAACCCTGCCAGTGGGGCTGGGACTGGCCTTCCAGAGAATTCCCAGCCAGCATGGACACAGCTGTCTCCAGTGCCCAGTGTGTGTGTGTGTCTTCTATGACTCAAAATGTGATCAAAAAGCCATCTCTGCTTTCTTCTTTCAGCCGGGGAGGGCTCAGAGGGGTCAGGAGCCTGTGGCTGCCCGAGCCTGCCCCTCCCTGCCCCAGGGGCATTTGTACCAGAGCTTGCAACCAGCAGCACTGAGTTCTTTTTCTGGCTGTTGTTTTCATTTTGTGAATCACCGAGCCCGAGGCTTGGTTTTGTGTCAAGTTTCACTGTTTGGGCAAAAGCTGCACCGATTTGACTGCGTGGTAATGCATGCTCTCCAGAGGGAGGGGACTTCTGAGAACCAGAAGCGTGTGAGGAGTTGGACTCCAGGACATTTAATTAGCAACACTTTTATCCAGCATAAAGCTGAACAACGAGGAGGACCCCCTAGAAATTCCTTGGGATTTACCAGCAATAAACTCATTAATGACTCTGCAAAAAGAAAGGCAGAAGAGAGGGATGCGCCTCACATTCCTAAATTTGTGTTTGTGGTTGCTGTTCATTCAGAGCAGAAAATCCCCTGTGCCTGAGGCCAGAACATGTACAGGTATTCTGGAGCCACGGGGAATTTTGTCCAGCTAAAGGCAGTGCTGGATTCCAGCAGGAGCGTTAATTTATTCCCTGCAGAATAAAGCTAGAGGAGGGTTTAGAGTGGAGGGAAGGTGTAACTTCACAGGCTGGTGTTCAGCCCTGTTCCCATGCCAAGAGGCAGACGCTGAGCTGTGAGAACTGGTCCTGCAGAGAAAGCAGCTGCCTGAGCTGAAGCCTCTTGGGCTTCACTATCAAATAACAGCTCTGCTGAGAGGGTAAGCAGGCAGAAAACACTGCTGCTCCAAAAAAGCTTAGTCTTACATGCCTTGACAGCATGCATGTTGCAGAGGGGAATGAGGGCAGCATTGAGGTCTGTTTTCCCTCAGTTTTGAAAAGGATGCCTGTTTCCCCCTTGGCTGGGCTGGAAAGTCTTTTGGCAGCAGGGAACTGAGCTGGGTGACCACTTTTGTTTCTTCATCCTGGATGGCTCCAGTCCTTACCAGTGCAAACCCTGAGAGTGGTGACGAATCCCACCCTCCTGCCCATTGGGAGCTGGAGGACAGCCTCTGTCTGCCCTGCTGTGCTTGATGATCATGTGGATTCCCCAGCTGGATCTGGTTCACTCGCTCCTCCCTGGGCATCTCTCTCAAGCTCCCTTAGCCTACACCCAGGTGTAGTTTCAGGTGCCACCAGCCTGCAGTGGGAGCCAGACCCATCCTCCTGGTAAGTGGAGGAGAGGCTGCCCCAGAGCCAGAGGAGCATTTGGCAGTGTCCTGAGGAGGTTTTTGCCTGAATGTCCTGCTGAGGGGGGGACTGGGCTGGTGCCCACATCCCCTTGTCCCTATCTGCACACCAGCACTCAGACCTCTTTTCTGACTGTCCCCAACAAGATCCGTGCTTTATAGATGGCTTGGTAGATTTAAATACCTCTTTCTGGTTTCTTCTGCCCTTTGCTTGCCCAATCTGTGGATGATCAGGGCCATTTTGGAGGCATGTTATTATTAATATTCGTCCTCGGGCTCAGCGTTGCGTGTGGCCGGGGCAGGCTGAGGTGCTGGCTGCTGTTCTGGCCCTCCTGCATGGCTGAGATGGTCATGGAGAAGTCCTTCTCCTCCCCCTTGCAGAAATGTCCCTCTGGATACCTCTCAGTCTTTAGCGGGGGTGTATGCTCATACAGCCCCAGCTTGGCCTGAGGAGGGACTCCTGGGCTATAAATCTCTGCCTTTCAAGCACTAAACTCCCTTTTGGGTTGTTTTTGACATCAGGAATTTTCTCCGATAAGAGAACTTTATTTGCCTTTAAATATCACTTTGTGACAGGATGATGGAGTGGAGATTCTTGGAGCGAGCCTGTGCCAGCCGGGGAAGGGAAATTCTGCTGGGGCTTTTGTTTCTCTCTAGCACTGACATTGTAGCTCTTTAAAGACTACATTTATTTTATGCTTGGCAGGAGTGTGTGTGCACATGTCAGTGTCCAGACAAATGGGAGCAGCCCAGCGTTGGAGCTGTGCTGGAGCCAAGTGGATCTCCTGCTCTCCCCTCCCTGTGGCACCTGGGGAAGAGGAGCTGTGCTGGGGTTTTTCTGGAACAGGCTTCAAAACACAGGTTGTGTTGGTGAAGCAGGGCTGGTATATGGAATGCCTTAAAAAAAAAACAGAAAGAAGGATTTTTGTGGTGTTGTCTGCAAGGTACAGTTGGATGCTCCCTGGCTGGCAGGTCAGTGTGTCACCTGTTACCCCAGCAACAGCCCAAAAGCCAAGTCCCCAGAGCAGCATCGTAGCTGGTTTGTAGTGCAGCCTGCTCGGGCTAAGCCTGAGGTGTCTCCCAGCACAACCTGAGTACAGCCTGCAGCCACAAAGTCTGAGCTTTGTTTGCATTCAGTGGGAGCTGAGCTCCCTAATCTGGCTCTCTGCAGCAGCCGTGTTGTATCACCATCCCTTTAGATACGGAGGATTTCGCTCCACAGGCTGCTTGTGAGCAGCAGGAGCTGCAAAGTGCCAGCTCATTCATTCCACTTGGATCCCACGAAGTTCTCTCTGCTTTTCAGGATGCCTCAAGCAGCCAACTAACTCTGTGTTCCTTTCTTTCAGCTCTTCCACGTAGCATATGTTCTGATCAAGTTTGCCAATTCCCCTCGTCCTGACCTCTGGGTGCTGGAGCGATCGACTGATTTTGGCCTCACCTACGAGCCCTGGCAGTATTTTGCCTGTGAGTATGACAGGGGCTGCAGTTTAGTGCCAGGTGGTGAGGGCAGGGTGAAGATGACTCTGTGCAAATACAAGGCCGGGTTTGGAGCTGTTCCTGTGTCGTTCCAGCACATGTCCTCTGTTTCGTCCGCCCAGCAAAGCTGCAAGAGTTGAAGGTTAAATGCTCCTCAGGACAGGAGAACTATTTTGGTCTCTGGTACTTAATGTATTTTTTAAAACACTGTCTTGAAATGTGTGGGGATACCAAAGCTGGCACCAGTGTCTGCAGTTGGGTGTTGTTGATCTAGGTCTGAACGTGGGATTTCTTACCATCTCCTCCCTGCCCTCCTCTTTCTGCCTGTCTGCTCTGTACCATCCCAGAGTTTGTTTCAGCTCCTCCAGAAGCCAAGCAGCAGCTCACTTCCAAGTGGCTGCTATCACAGAAAAGTCTGGATGCAGAAAACATTCCCTTGTGCTTATCAGTACCGGAGATTGGATCCAGCCTGTGCAGGGCAGGGAACTGCTGTCCTGCCACTGTGCAAGGTGGGAGCAGAGACAGCTGGCTGGAAAGGAGATCTAGTCTGTGCATTTGGCTTCCCCATTCTCTGATTAAAACCTTAAGAAGCAGCTGGTTCTACAAAACTCTTTTCCCAGAGGGTCTGTGGGATAGCCGGATGCTGAGGAACTTGTTAACCACCAGCTCCTCCCAGAAGCAGCAGCAGTAATTGGGAGAAGATGTGAGTTAAGATCTACAGCCAGAGCTTAAAACCTTGCAAGAAAGGATGTGGGAGAGCACTCAGAGGCCTTGCCCTGGGCTGTCCCTGAAGGCTCATATTTCTGGCTTACCTGTCAGGCTGTGCTTTGGATTTCAGGGCTCTTCTTGTGCAAGAAAGAGCTGCAGACATGTTACTGCTGTGTTGCCTTAGCATGGTAGCTCCTCTCCAGGGCGGATGTTTTTCTCTCTGCTCTGTGCTAGTAGGGAATGACTGCTGTCAAATTCCTGCTTTGATTTTTTCTGTCTTCTCTGAGACTTTCTCTGCCGGCTCTGAAGCCTCTCTTGGGGCCCATTACAGTCCCTGCGTGGTCTGGAGCTGCACAGGGAGCTCTTGCCCTGCTGGCTTGTTCCTGTGTGTAGTGGCAGTGCCGCAACATCTGGAGTCCCCTTCCCTCCCAAAACATCAGGCCCTGTTACCACTCCCCTGGAGAAGTGACATGCAGTGACACAGCCCAGTGGAAAATTCCCATGGAAATAAAGAGGTGGCTGCTCCAAAACCTGCCAGATTTGCTAGCACAAGAAGTCCTCTGCGGAGGTCTATTTTTGTTGCGGGCAATTCTGTAGGTGGTCTAGTAAAAACGCTGCCAGGTCAGTACCAGGGTTAAAAGCAGCTGGCAGAAATGCAGGGTTTCTTCAGAGCTGCCAGTGAGCCTTGCCAGGGCTGACACTGTGGCACTGTCCACCCTGGCTCAGGGCTGTCCCTCAAGCTGCTCATCACAGGAGGTGCCAAGGTGCTTTTGGGCTTCGCTCTGTGGGAGGAGGGGAAAAGTGACTGCAGAGTGAGGCTCCATCCTTCCCTGCTGTTTCCCAAAAGCACTGCTGAGGTTTAAGGCCAGCAGGTTACTCTGTTTTAGCTCAGAATGCCCAGCTTCTGGCTCACATGGTTGTGCAGATTTTGCAATAACTGGAGGAGTTCTTTGGTTTTCCTGAGTAGCTCCTTGGGCTGAACATCCTGTGTCCATGCAGCCGTGGCAGTGCTGTGGAAATCAATCATCTTGAGCCAGTGGTGACAGCTTCCTCGCCTGGGCCTTTAAAAATAAATCGCCTTTAAAAAAGCACCTGGTGAAGCAAACCTTGGCGGCCAGAGACCTGATGTTAAATGTTTCCACATCTTCCTGTGGATGCAACTGAGCTCTTGCTGTTGCCAAAACAGTGTTTCCTGGAGCAAGGCCACGTTCTGGAGACAAGGTGTGGGTGGGTGCAAGCCAGAGGTGAAGACAGGGAGGCAGAAATTCTCTGCTCCCCCTTTGCTGTTCGTTCTGCCGGGCTCAGCCTACCCATGCAGCACATGGAGCGAGGGACCTGCCTTCTGGAGGCACATTGAGACAGATTTTGGAGGATTATCCCCGTGATTTGGGTTAACGTTTCCCCTTCAGTTTCCTGTGTGAGCTGAGCAGCGCTGGCAGGAACAGGAGGTTGTGTTGGCTGCCTTTTTTTCCTTTTTCTACCCATGGAAACACCCTCAGGAGCACTGCAGTGGCACACACCTCAGCACGCTCTGCTGTGAGCTCCTGGCGTAGGTGAAAAGGGAGTGGCAAGGAGCAGCAGCCTTTGTCCAGGCTCTTCCTGAGGGAAGAGTTGTTCAGAGTAGCACTGTGTAGGTTTTTGCATGGGTAGATGTAGGTGCTCACCGCCCTGCACCATCAGGCCCTGAGCTGCCCCAGCACTGGTTTGGTTGGCTCTGCCAGCACAGGGCTGTCCCACATCCCAGGGACAAGGGTGCTGGACTTGCAGGAGCAGTCGTTCAGGGAAGCCAGGCCATTCCTGTAGCTGCAAGGAGAGTCTTGGCATTCAGTGTCCCCAAAGCAGGTCACCGAGCCAGCAGAGTGGCTGCCTGGTGATGCGTGTCCCTGACTTTAGCCAGCCTTGCATTGCCACTTAGTGGCAGGAGCCCTTGTTTGCTGTCCCCAAGGGATGGTTCCTGGTGGCTTTGGCATTTCTGGTTTGTAGCATCGGTTTAAGAGCAGAGTTCAGAGTAAGGTATGAGGAAGAGACATTCTGCAGGCCATTGCTTTGCCTCTCCCAAATACTGCAGGTCCCCTCCCCACACCCACGTGTCCTCCCTGCCTGGTGGGAGATGTCCCCAGCGGTGGCTGTGGCTTGTGGTTGCCCCTACTGTGGGTTCTGTGCTGGCTTCAGGACTCACCCAGGAAGTTTGGGAGCCACGTGAAATGATGGTGCAGCTCCTACGTCAGGAGCAGAGCCCTGGCAGCCAAGGGCCTTTCTGTAGTTCAGTGGAAGCAGGGTAGCAAATCCACTGCCAGCAAGGCAACAGATTGAGACCAGAGTGAGATCTCAGTTTGGTTAAAATGTGAGCTTAATGCCAAAATTAAGGGCTGGGTTTCTCTGCAGGTGGTGGCAGTAGGCACAGTGGCTATTCTGACATTTCTCATTTACAGCAGGCAGGTGATTTGGGTGGGGGTTCTGCCTGTTACTGTTGGAGTGATGCCCTCCCTTAGTGGAGGACGTGTATTTAGCCATGACAGAGTTAATGATACAGAGCAATCTCTATGTAGTAAATGCTTAACAAAGGTTGTGCACCCGTCTCTCCTGTGGTCAGCGTGGGAAAATCCACAGAGGGCTGGGAATTGTTCCTTTTCTCTCACTGCTCCCATCTCTGGTTGATGAACAGCTTCCAAGAGGGACTGCATTGAGAAGTTTGGCCAGCACACCGTGGACCGTATCACCAGGGATGACCATGCCATCTGCACCACTGAATACTCCCGGATCGTGCCTTTGGAAAATGGGGAGGTGAGCAGTTGCCTCTTTTCATCCCCTTGAGTTTCCAGGGTTACTCAGTGGCTGTTGGTACTCCTATTAATTGGCTCCCTCTTGATTTTCAGATACCATTTAAAGTGTTCAGTTAAACCAAGTGACATTCACAGGGATTCAGTCATCTGCATGACTGGGTTCAGCTGAGGGAGAGATTAATTTCCTCCCACCCCACAGGATTACGCAGAGATTTGTTCTCATAGATTCACAGAATGGTTTGGGTTGGAAAAGACCTTAATGACCACCCACTTCCAACCTGCTACCATGAGCAGATGCAGCTTCCACTAGAGCAGGCTGCTCAGTGCCCAGTCCAACCCAGCCTTCTCCCTCCTTCCACTCACAGATCGTTGTCTCTCTGGTGAACGGGCGCCCAGGAGCCATGAACTTCTCCTACTCTCCTCTCCTGCGGAATTTCACCAAAGCCACCAACATCCGACTGCGCTTCCTGCGGACGAACACTCTGCTGGGGCACCTGATGGGCAAAGCCCTGAGGGACCCTACGGTCACAAGGAGGGTAAGGCAGGCCTTGATGCCTCTTGCTGGTGAGGTGGAACTGTTTGAGGGCTGTGCAAGCCACCTCTGGGGAGTGGGAGGGCACTCTGGGTGTTGCCTGTGGGGATTTTCTCTCTGTCTTGCACCCCCTAAAACTGAAGGCATCCGCAGCAGATGCTGCTGTGGCTGGAGCTGGAGGCTGATTGGGAAGACACCAACAATGTGAAACTGGGAAACGCCTCTTGGTGTCACAGGTGGATTTCTGGCTGTGCTGGGAGCCCCCCACTCGTAGCTAGTGGGCTCTGTTAGAGGTGGTGGGTCTTACCACAGGCGGATACTGCAGCCTGCAACGTCACTGTAAGGGAAATATCCCAACACACCATTTTACTGGATAAAGTCCTGAGTAGAACAGTTACGAATCTGATTTGTAAAGATAGTAATGGCCAACTTCTCTTGTGCTCTCCAGTACTACTACAGCATCAAGGATATCAGCATCGGAGGGCGCTGTGTCTGCCACGGCCACGCAGACGTCTGCGATGCCAAAGACCCCAACGACCCTTACAGGTACCTTTTTCAAAATCCCAGTTCTGTGTGAAAGCATTGGAATTACTGCTCTAAGAATGAAAGATACCAGTGTTAGTTGTGTCCTGTCCTGAGCTAGTAATGGTGCCATCACTGCTGTTCGTGCCTCTGCTCTGAGAAAGAAGCAGAAACTGCTCCAGACAAAGTCGCAAAAATTACACAATTTGTCAGACTGTTTTTCAGCCAGATCAGCTCTCTGGTCGAGTTTCCCTGTCCACAGCTTTGCCATCCCAGTGGAGCAGAGTGTGAGAAAGAGAAGGTGGGATGCTGCTGTGGGACAGGGAGGTTTCCCGTCAAAGTCCGGGGATCGTTTCTGCACTTGTGCAGAGAAGTCTCTTGCTTCCCACATGGCTTCTTAAGCACTGGGACAATGGTCTCATAAATAGATGGTCTCCCATGAAACCAGAGACTGCTGCCCATTTCTACTCACAAGGACCATAAATTGGTCATGTATGTATCTGAGCAACTCTTTGCAAAAGAACAAGAGCATGCAAAGAAGCTATATTTTGGCTTATGGGACTTCCCATCTGCCTTGGCAACTTGGAATGCCAAAGAGCTGCTTCAGACATGGAAGTGTTGCTTTTAGCCATCTGTTTGCAGCTTGAAGGTTGCCTTTATGAAAGGGATGGGTAGATTCAGCTGGACGAGGGGAGCTTGTATTTCTTTCTCATCAGGATCATGTAGAACTTTTGGATCGTCTAAAATAAAATTCCAGTGAGTCCCAGCCAAGGTTAAAGCTGTTAAGTATTAAAACAAAGATGTACTGGTAAGCAAGCCTGCCTTAATGTGCCAAACTCTCTGACAAAAGGAAGTTCATAAATATTTGAGTGTACAGTTCCTTTAAAAAAAAAAATGGTGTTGCTGGATGCACAGTAAACCTGTGTGCTGGGGCAAAAGGCTTCATGGGGACAAGTAATTCTTTAACATGGAAGTGCCAGGACCTTTCCTGGTCCTGGGTGTTTTGACGGCTTGGGGTTCTTCAAGAAGGGAGGGAAAATTGAGCAAGGAGAGATACGTTAGAAATCCTCGTTCAATGCCACTTTTGCTTGCAACTGTCTCTATCTCCTGAAATTCCTCTCCTCCACTCTCATTTGGATGCATTTGGCATCTTCACTCTTGGCCCCAGCCTGTTCTGTGATGTTGCAGCACATATTGGTAAGCAGCTGTTGCATTTCACCCACAGCAGATCACGCTGGCCTGAGGGAGAAAGCATTTCCTACTTGGGTGCTTTGTGCAGTCAGCACATAACAGCTGTAAGTCTTTTGGGATACAGCAGGAAAAGGTGCTGGATAAATAGATCTTCTCATGGCACTGGTGTACCCTTTGGCAAGCCCAGGAGCACAGGCAAGTCAGCAGAAATCTGATACTTTCAGTTGAGAAAATGAGTAATTGGTGAACTGCTGCTGTTCTCCAGGCTCTGAGAGCAGCTGTGTTCAGCCTTCCCCTTAAAGTGGGCACTGCTGGGCAGGATCCCAGCCCTGCTGCCCTGACACAGCACAGAGCCAGCTTGGGGATAGCTGCAATGCCACATCAGCTGGGGCTCAGACACCCTGTCTCCTTGAGACACAGGCTCAGCTACCAGGAACTTCTTGTGTCTTCAGCAGTCTCTGTGATGTGTCCCTCTGCACATGTCCTGCCTCTCCAGGCACTGCTGTGTGACAGCAACAGGGCACGGAAATGCAAATAGAGGGATGCAGATTGGCCTGGCCCTGTTAAAAATTCCCCAGTATCAACCTGTTGGGGTGGTCTCTGCTGCTCATTTTAACTTCTCTCTTCTGCACATCCCCATGTTTCTTGTGCCCGTAGCTCAGAAAGGCAGGATGAGCACTTCAATAGGGGTGAGGTGAGCTAGAAATCTTGGCAAAGACTTCAGAATGTGATGAAGCATGTCCATGAGCTGACTTCCTGGCCATAAATTATAATATTCGTGCGCCTTTGGAAGGTTTGCGTGACATGCCAATCTGCAGAGGCTGCACATCCATCTGTGCTGATCTGGCAGCACATCTGGGCCCTGTGTATGTGCAGGGACCTGTGAGCGGGTACAGCCTCCTCAGGGCTCTCTGCACTTCTCACAGCTTTCTCTCTTTGCCCCTCGTTGGAACGGGCTGAATGAAGC
The DNA here is from genome assembly GCA_013389985.1 of Dryoscopus gambensis. Taxonomy (NCBI): domain Eukaryota; kingdom Metazoa; phylum Chordata; class Aves; order Passeriformes; family Malaconotidae; genus Dryoscopus; species Dryoscopus gambensis. The sequence goes on along the minus strand of WEIT01029663.1, from coordinate 878,248 downwards.
AGAGGGAAGGAATGTTCTCCTGGTTAAAGGTGAACACCAGCAGGGTGAGGCACAATCCTTTCTGCTGGCAAACCCTGGCAGCAGCGAGATAAAGATCAGCAGGAACCTGGCTTGGAGAGCCCAGGCAGGAATCGTGTGTTAACAGGCTGAGTGAGCTCAGGAGATCCCTGCAAGGTTCTGCATCTGTCTCATAAGAGAATTTGTTTCTGGGCTTCACTGCCCTGTCACAGATGCCACAAGCAAGAGAGGAGACAACCAGAGGCCAGCTGCTGCCTCTGTGCCTGATGCTGAAGATCACCAGCAGGACCACAGCAGCCTGGCTGGTCAGAAGCACATCCACAGATGAAGGGTGCTTTCCCACTGCTGGACCCTGAACTCCAGCTTCCCCGTTCCCATTTGGAAGGGAAAGCACCATGTGCCCTGGTAGATTTGTGCCATCTGTCAGTCTCTTTTTGCAGGTGGTTTTTTCTCTGTACAGTCAGAAACAGAGGAAGGGGCTTTTTTTTTTTTCCTTGATTGTGCTCCTCAGCTGTCCCAGGCAAATCCAGATGCTGTAGTGTTTGTGTGCTGCTCTCAGTTCTGCCACAGCTGCTCGCTGGAAACTGTTTAGTCTCTGCTGCTGAGCATCAGTTCCAGCGGGAAGACTGCGGTTTCATTTCTTATGGCAGGATGACCAGGAAATATGTGCTCTGTGAACACAGCCGCTCCCTCTTCTTCCTTGTATATACTCAATCAATGAAAGATGTAAATATTGTGGTTTATGCACATTTGTCTGTAATTCATTAGCAGGACGGACTCGGCACAAGGTGCAGTAAAGCCGTGATAGATGAGCTCTCTGAGAGGTCATTGCTAACTCTGAACAGCAGAGACTAAATAAATACCTCCTTCTCCATCTGAAATGAGCATCCTTACTCATGCAGTGCCATCTTTTTGCGTGCTGGGAACTGAACCAGTACTTTTCAAACATCTTGAACGTGAAGGAGCCTGGGGTGTGTGGCTGGAGCCACGTCCTCCAGTCAGGGAGATTTACCCTGCTCAGCAGGTTTATAAGTTCCCTGACTCAGTGACCATTTCTCTCCACACGTATGTGTATGGATCTTAATCTTCATCTCCAGCTGCTGCCATGGAAAGAAACGATAAAATTTTGTGTCCGTGAAAGTGCTGCGTGGTAGTCAGCCAGGTGAGAGGTCTGTGGGTGGTTGCATTCCAGAGACATGGCCAAGGTTTGCCTCTCATTGAGACTCCCCCTTGGGTCTGCAAAACACTTAGAGAACAAAGTTCCTAGTGAATATTTCAGGGCTGTTTTCTGCCACTTAAGCTCCAGCCAGGGGTTCAGTTTCATGCCTGGACTGTGCCAGCTACAGCCCAGCCTGTGAGTGTGGGCAGGGACAGGGCACGATGAGTGCTGAGAGAACTGGCTGCGGCCAAGAGTCCCATGGCATCTGCAACGGGAGGGCTGGGAGCAGCAGTGGGACCTCCTGCCTCCCAACCCCTCTGCCTGAAGCAAACATGCCGAGTGTGGATCCTGCTTGCATTCCCCCAAACTTTCAGATCATCCCGTATTTTATTAAAATGAGGTCACTAGTCCAGTGCTGCTGCGTCTGTCTGGCAATTCACTACGCATAGACTTGCAGGTCCCACATCTTAAAATTACACATAGGGGGAAACTGTGGCACTCAGCTCACTGCAGAGTGTCTGCACTCCTGCACTTCACCCTGAATGACTGCTCCTTTTGTTTCTAACGTTTTTAAAAAATGACATTTATTTTTAAACACCCTGCTTTTGAATGGAAAAGCATTGGGAGGAGGGAGAGGTGGGAGTGGCAGACTGGCCCTGAGGGGAAATGAGTAATTGCACAGATAAAAGCTGGAACATGCCGTATTATCCATAAGTCTCATACAACAGAAAGCATTTGTGTTGGATGGGAATCGCCTTGTGCTCCGTGGAGGTTTTGGGGATGATGTCACCGACGTTAATGAATCACCGTTGCGGTCGGGCAGGGACGAGATCCATCGGGTGCCTGTCGAGATTCCTTGCCTGGCGCCTCCGGAGCCGCCTGTTTACCCAGCACAGCCCTGCCTGGAAAGCAGGAGGTGCAGTGCACCGGGAGCGTGGGGCCAGCATCTATTAAAATGCCTAATTCAAGTTGCATGCCCTCCTCCCTGCAGCACAGGTATACCTGGAGGAGCAGATAGCACCTGTGTGGCCCCATCCTCCTCCAGCTCTGGGCTATCATTTTGTCCTTTCATGCTGCCCCTGCGCAGTGGTGGGGACATCTTTGTGTCCCTGCACCACACTACACTCTCTCAGGTAATCTGCTTCAGCTCAGGTTTCTACCACTGCCACCTCCAACCAACCATTTCACATTTTATTCTCTGCAGCACTGGCTAGGCAGTGGCACACTGATTTTTCTCTTACCCTTGTCTCCCCACGAAGAAGAAAAGGAATGATGGTGGAGGAGAAGAAAGGGAGAGAACAGAGCTGGAATGGCAAACTTTGATGTTTGGCTCAGAAAAAATAAATCAATTAAAAAGTTGAAAAAAAAAGCCTTAGAAGCCTCTTTTCCAGAACATTCAGATCAGCAAATACCGCTCGGTCAGTGACAGAGATGCACAGCAGGGTCGCACAGCAGCTCCCCATCCCACACGTCCCTGTCTGTGCCCCGTTGTGTCCCCGCAGGCTGCAGTGTGACTGCCAGCACAACACCTGCGGTGGCTCCTGCGATCGCTGCTGCCCCGGCTACCACCAGTTCCCCTGGAAGCCTGCCACTGCCGACAGCGCCAACGAGTGCCAGCGTAAGTGGGAGCTGGGCTCCTCCTTCCTTCCCACTCTGCTGCGGTGCAGAGAGGCCGTTCCCTGGACCGGTGGGGCTGGTGCTGTGTGGGACTGGGGGAACTGGAGGGCTCTGACACAGCAGAGGGGACCCTGCACGGCGGGTGGTGATGTTCAGGTGAGGCTCACACAGGGAGGTCTCCGAGGTCCATGTGGGACTTTGGCTCTGCTTGCATTCCAGTTCCTCCTGTGTGTCCAAGGGTTCGTGCAGGCAGGCCTCATTGCTCAATTCCGTCTGCGAGATGAATTAGGTTTGGATGTGTTTACATACAGGACGTCTTTATTTGTCTAGAGAAACCTTTGGTCAGTGCCGACAGTGGAATTTCTGCTGCGCCGGGAGTGCAGAGCACAGAGCTGCACCACACGGTGTCTTAGGAACGCAGGGTGGCAAAGGAGCTTATAGTCCAGTAAAGCCCCCTCACTGCGTGCTGGATTTTACAGCTCACCTCTGTCCGGGGTGGGATAAAAGGCAAGAATGTTGCTCTCTAAACCAGACTACTCAAGGCCCCACAGTGTGGTAATTTTTCTTTCTCGTCCATACACGCCTGCACATATTTTACTTGTGATTTTGTGCCCGCTGCACTTCTCCTGGTTGCAGACCAGACTTTGTGATGGAGTTGCTGCTTCTGTGCTTTTGAACTGAAAGACTTCAGAGAGCTTGGGAGATCATGTAATCCCCCAGATGCATTCAGGCATCTTTCCTGATGGAAAAGCAGCCCATCCAGCATCAAGCCCGGGAGGGAGAGTTGACATCTTGAGATCCAGCTGCTGACTGAAGGACCTCTGAGGACGGGTGGTTTAGCTCCCATCTCTTTGTATTCCAGCCTGCAATTGCAATGGCCATGCCTACGACTGCTACTATGACCCGGAGGTGGATCGGCACAAAGCCAGCAGGAGTCGGGAGGACAAGTTTGAAGGGGGAGGTGTTTGTATTGACTGCCAGGTAGGCCCGGAGAGCTCCTCTGGAAAAGGCTGATGCAAATGTTTGTGCTTGTTTCTGCTGTCAGCCTGGAGTTCTCCACCAAGCCCCTCTGTTATCTAAATTAGGTCTCTCTCCGGAAATTTAGTCTCTTTGCTGTGGATTAAAGGAGTGTGCACTAGTAATGAGAACAGCACTTGGGTGGGTTTCTGGCTGTCCCCTGGTTGTACCAGTACCTCCTAAAGCTTCCATTTGCTGAGACACTGGAATTGCAGGGACAGGTTGCTGCCCAGCACACTGGGGAATCCCTGCCTAGTTCACAGTGCTCTGGCATCTCCCTGGGTGTCTCTCTGCCCACCAAAATGCCAGTCTTCAGTCTCTGTGAAAGTGGGAAAGTAGTTCTGCCCTTCCTAAGGTGATGGTGACTGTGACGTGGTTAATTCGTGTGCTGGCATGAAATTTGCTGGGAGGAAACAGGTTGCTCCCATCCTCCACGCACAAAGTGGTCAGGACATTTTACCATCTGAAGGAAGTGAAATGGGCTTGGGGTCATGTGAGCCTGAAGCTCACACTGTGTTTATGGGAGGATACAGTTTGTGGGAAATGCTTTGTTTCCAAGTCGGTGTATGTGGAATTTTGAGCAGATTGAGGTCTTTGGTGTGCTGACACTCCTGAGCTGCTTCCTCTGTAACTTGGAGCTGTTAGTTAGTCTGGCAGATGCATGTGAATTCTGCAGGCAGGGGAACTGATGCCTCTCTAACCCACTGTCTTTCAGCACCACACCACAGGCATTAATTGTGAGAGGTGCATCCCGGGATACTATCGCTCCCCCGACCACCCCATCGACTCTCCATACGTTTGCTACCGTGAGTGCGACCTCCTCTGCAGTGACACCCTCCTGGACTTGGTGACGCTGGGGAGGGCGCTCTGGAGGGTTGGGCTGAGAGGTTTTCCTGCTGTGGGGAGTCTGAGGCCTCAGTCAGTGATGCTGCTGCTGGCTTGTCTCTCTCTGCAGGGTGTAACTGTGAGTCTGACTTCACCGATGGCACCTGCGAGGACCTCACCGGGCGCTGCTACTGCAAACCCAACTACACCGGGGAGCACTGCGACGCCTGTGCCGAGGGCTACCTCAACTTCCCCCACTGCTACCGTAAGTGGGGGTTTCAGATCTGGGAGCCCACAGACCCAGCAGGTGTGTGAAGGGCCAGCACCCCCAGCTGTGGCTCTTGGGATGTCCCAGGAGGGGTTCCTTCAGGTGGGCACAAATCCACATGTGGTTTGGGTGGCAGCTGGACCAGAGCTGAGCTGGTCTGAACACAGAGTCAGCAGGAGCTTCCCATTTGGCTGGAGTTCCATCTCTGGCTTTCTGTGAAAGACAGGCTAAAAAGGGCTGTAATGGATTGTTGTTCAGTGGGACATTTGTGCTTTGTTCCACGTTCCACATTTTCATCCAGTCTGTTCAGCTTGGGACTGTCAAGCCCTTGATACTCCATCTGGATTTCTCTGAGTGTGTGTGATCACCTGTGCACTGTGTCTTTCTCTGCACAGCCGTTCCAGCTTTCTCTCACAACGATACCGGAGAACAAGTGCTTCCTGCAGGACAGATAATAAGTAAGCAGTGCCATTTTCCTTGATGCTTTGGCAATGCTGTCATTTCTGTTACACCTCCCATCCAAGGCAAGATCAGTTCTTCAGATTATTGGGCACGTGCGTTGTATGAGGCAGCCCTGAGTAGTTGTAAGAGAGTACAACCAGCAGCTGAGGGTGGGGGAAAGGAAATTTTATGATCCCCTTTTTATAGACGTGGAAACTCTAGCCTAGAGTGACAGTGTGATTTTTTTCTGGGGTCCAGGCCATGTGGGGATGCCCCTTCTGCCCTCCCTGTGAGGAGCCTCCCCCAAAGATCACGGAGGGGCTGTGGCCGAGCTGGGAGCTCTGCCGTGGGTACCTCTGAAGGGTTGTGCACAGGCAGCCACTCACTCTGTGTCGCTTCCTCTGTTGTTTAGAAAGCTCATACATCTTCCATCATCAAAGCTCATCTGTACTCTCATCCCTGCTCCCCTCCACCTCCCTCCTCTCTCATGCTCACTCCTCTCAGTTCATCTATTCCCTTGTGCTTTCTTTTGTCTCCTTTCCCACCGAATCCTCCCCTGTCTCATGCTCCCCAGCACACTCCAGATAACCTTTTCCTTCCTTCTGATATTTTGAAGTCTGTATCTTCCAGACAGGTTTTTTCTTTCCTGAGCTGGAATTTCTCACTTCCCTTCTCATTTCCTCACCTCCCCCTCCCTCTGGTTCTTGGATGATATTTGTCCTTCCGTCTCCCAGCCCAGCACCCCACACCAGTGCTGTTGGTGACAGCAGGGCTGGCTCAGAGCCTCAGCACTGCCTGCCTGGAACACCCTGCCCTGGCAGTGGGAAAGTCTTGGGTGCAGCTGAGCATGGAGTGGCCAGAAAGCCCAAAGCTCACCGTGGTTAGCTGAAGGCTCTGATTATTCCCACACTGCACTGAATCAGCTCTGCCTGGGCTTGTGGAAGCAGCATTTGCCTGCCCTGTGCGTTGCCCTGCTGCCCACGCTGCACCTTTGCACCTGCGTGGTGCTGAGGTCACCCCACGAGCCAGGCATGGTTTGGTTCAAACATTTTCAGCTGATAGGAAGGTTATGCAGGCAAATGCTTGAGCATTTGAGCTGCCTCATGGCCGCTCCTGCCCTGTCCTTGCGGGACCTCAGAGCTCAACTGACGGCCGTGTGTGGTGTCACCTGTTGTGTGTCCCCGTGCAGACTGCGATTGCTACGCGGGTGGGACAGAAGGCAACGCCTGTCGGAAGGACCCCCGGGTGGGGATGTGTGTGTGCAAACCCAACTTCCAGGGAACACACTGTGACCAGTGTGCCCCGGGCCACTACGGACCCAGCTGCCAGCGTGAGTACCCAGGGCAGCATCCCCAGGCTTGCCCTGCTACGCTTCTCCTTGTTCTCCACCCATGCTGGGGAGGAGAAATTCCACAGCTCCACTTCCAAGTGACAAATTCCCATGACTTCTGCACTTCTGCTGTTGTTTTCCACCCAGCCCTGACCCTCCAGCATCCTCCCAGGCTCTGGGGGGGCTCTTGAGGAATTCCCTATGGACATGAGCTATGGGCCAGGCATGCTTGCTGTCAGCTCTGTTCCCCATGCTTTCTCCAGCAACTCTCTTCCACCCCAGAGGAACAAGCACTCCAGGTTCCTTTCCTGGGAAGGCTAAAGACAAAAACCTGCTTATTTACTGATGCCCTTGTTGCTTTGCAGCCTGCCAGTGCTCAGGCCCTGGTCAGTACGATGGCACCTGTGACAGCGAGACAGGGCAGTGTCTGTGCCGGACAGGATTTGAAGGGCACTCGTGTGACCAGTGTGCTGCTGGCTACTTCAACTACCCTCTGTGCCAGCGTGAGTGTCTGTCCTTCACGGGCCTGGGTGGGGACACACAGCCAGAGTCCTCTGGCAGAGGGCTTGAAGGGCTGGACAGTGATTTTGTGAGTGTTTTGGAGAATATGTGCCATGCGCAGGTGGGTGGTTTGAACGCTTCGAGCAGCACCCAGTGCCTATCTGAGAACCCCAGGACAAAGACGTTTTGCCACGAGCTCTGCCCCGTGCTCGCAGCTCAGGGCGGGGGGTTTCTGTGTGTTGCAGTGTGCGGCTGCAGCGCGGTCGGGACGCTGCCGGGAGGCTGCGACTCCGCCGGGAATTGCCTCTGCAGGGCCGAGTTCGCTGGGCCGCGGTGCGAGCAGTGCAGCCCTGGGCACCACTCCTACCCCCACTGCTACGGTGAGCACCTGAACCTTCAGCTCCTGCTGCTCTCAAAAACACACCTGTTTTTGCAACGCTTCGGTGTTTCTGAAAATCAGCCCAGTGTGGTTTGCAGTGTGAATTTGGCAGGCTTGTTTTGGAGGTCATGGATTGTAGCAAAGCCTGGAAGACAAAGCAGTTTTTGTCAGTCACAGTTCCTCATCACAAGCCCTACCGTGACCTGGTGTCTCAGCTTATGCCTTTTTTGTGTGTCATTTTAGTGCATTAACCTAGCAAACTGCTGGGGAACATTGAATGGGCTGTAAAAGCACCTCAGTGGCATTTTCCTGGTATGGCTATGAAAATACTGCATGATTTGCTGAGGGATTAAGAAATTAATTTAGTCCTGATGGAAATGGCTAATTTCTGGGGGGCTGAACGATGGTTCAGACCAGCAGCGCTTGGCCACAGATCACAGGGATCATCAGAGTCCTGCTCTTACAGCTTGCTCCTGCGATTCTCGGGGTGCAGTGGACAACAACTGCAGCCCAGCGGGGCAGTGCCGGTGCCACGGGAATTTTGCGGGACACACCTGCAACCAGTGCGCCCTGGGCTTCTACGGATACCCCAGCTGCACACGTGAGTGACGCCTTACTGCTCTGTACTGCCGGAGAGGAGGGTGTAGCCAGACCACGGTTGGTCTCTTCTGCCAAGTAACAAGTGGCAGGGCAAGAGGAGACGGCCCCAGGTTGCACCATGGGAGGTTTAGGTTGGGTATTCGGAAAAATTTCTTCACCCAAACAGTTGTCAAATACTGGGTTGGGCTGTCCAGGGCAGTGAGGGGGTGACCATGATTGGGAGGACTGAAAAGCCATGTAGATGTGGCACTTGGGGACATGGTTTAGTGGTGGGCTTGGAGGTGCTGGGGGAGTAGCTGGATGATGATATTAGAGGTCTTTTCCAGTCATAATGATTCTCTGATCCTGTCCATTTCCCTGGGCACTGCATCACTCCTGGACTATTGCTGCTGGTGCCAGGACTGAGCAATGCCTGTGGCAGGTGCCTGCAGCCCCAAATCCTCTGACCAGCCCTCCCCAGCTCTGGGCAGAGTGTCCCCATCTCCCTCCCTGTCAGCAGTCCCGACTGGAAGCCAGATGTACTCTTATGTCTCCCAGCAAGAATTTACTGCTCATTAAAAAGTAATCCATGATACAATTTCCCTGAAGCAACAAAAGACCATCATCACCCTCCTGCGCTGTACTGAATGTGGACTCCTGAGCTGTGCCAGCTGGCAGAGCACTCCTCCCAAATGCTGATGCCGGCAATATGCCTTTGAAGAGGCTGGAGGCAGAGATGAAATGGTCTCACAGGAGTTCAGTAGTCACTCTTTTTTTGGTCTCATAAAGCCGTGTCCACATTGCAGAGCTGTGGAAGACCCACAGCAAAGAAAGAAAAGATCCACCTGATTTTTCATTTTTTTTTTTAATCTGTTGTCTTATGAGCAGTCTTTTCATTGTCAGCCAGCGTGGGGGTGTCAGCCTAGAATGTCTCCTTTGGCAGGGATTTGAGGTGTGCTGGCTGGGCAGGGAAGGCATGGGCAGCTGCCTGGCAGCTTGCTGACCTTTCCTGTGATAGGGCAGTGGGATCTCTGTACATTCACATAGGGCAGCAGGTCATGCAGGAAGCTGTGGAACCATTGCCCTGCCTTCACCCCACTGCCCACATCCAGCATGCACAGGGCAGACCCTGATGGCCAAATGCTGCTCTTGGGTGTCGGGGCTTTTGTAGGGTCTGGGATACGTCACTGGTGACTGAGTTGGGGGATGAGATCACACTTAGCCCTTCTCCTCAACCAGAACTCTTCCCTGCCTCTGAAATACATGTAAATGGGTGTGATAAACATTGAGGCTTCTATTGTTTTTCTTAAAAGATTGGGGTGGTTTTAACCAAAGGCTAAGAATGAGAGTTTTATTTATAACCCACATTTGTGGCTGCCTTTGGTGAAGGTCAGGCAGACAAAAGAGGCTGCTGCTGGGAAGCTCTGAATGCAGCTGCAGCAGTTCTCTCCCCTCTCTTGCAGCTTGCCAGTGCTCCCGGGAGGGGTCCCTGCACGGCACCTGTGACCAGGACACGGGGCAGTGCAGCTGCCGGCCCAAGGTGACGGGACTGCGCTGTGACAGCTGCGTGCCCGGCGCCTACGGCTTCCCCCACTGCGAAGGTAGCCCCTTTTCCCTGATCTCTTGGCACACTCCAGTGTCTTGGGTGCTGGTAAATGCATTTGTCATCCCCCAAAAGCTTTGCAAGGGGAGAAATAACCCCGTCAGGGACAGCCAAGGGGTGAGCTGGCTCTATAAATCCATTTTTTACTGCTCTTTTCTAGTGGGCTCCTGCAACCCAGCAGGGTTGGAGACTGCAGATCCCTCGCTGGCCCCAGTGAGTATCAAATGAACCCACCACAACCCCTGCAGGTCATTTTTGTATGATCCACTTTATCTCTTTTTGGACCAAGTCCTTCCTTAAGCTCAGCCCAAAAGCAGCCAGAGCAGCAGGCCCCACGTTCATCCACTGTGCTTCAAATTCTCACCTGCTCTTTTCTCCCCCCGCCTTTCCCCAGGGCTCATGTGCATGTCGGGCATACGTTGAAGGCCCAGCTTGTGACAGATGCAAGCCTGGATACTGGAACCTGACTCCAGAGAACCCCTACGGCTGCCTGAGTACGGAAACGGCATTTGCACAGCCCACAAAAGTCCCTTCCATGGTTCAAGAGCCAAACCCAAGCCAGTGGGCACCATCACTGCAAGACTGGAAGTGATGGCCTTCCTTCCATCTTCAGCCAGAAGTGATGTGTCAAAGCTAGAGTGCTCTTGGTAACCCCCATGTGGAGAGGGGAAAGGCTGGAGCCTGGAGCTTTTTGCTTGGGATGAAACATAGGGTTCATACAATGAGTTGTGCCATTCTCAGCCCTCCCTCAGACACTTAATTTTTCATAGCCAAATACGCAGAAACGGCAAATGTCTTTGGTAGTTGTGTCCTCAGCAGTAGCTGTCCAAAGTGAAATGAGAGCCTTTGTGCAGGGCTGCCTTCTACTTTACCAGTTCTTGGCTCTTACCCCAGCCAGTATCTTCTGGTGTGGTGGGTGCTGACCCCATCAGGCTTCTTCTCAGGCCCTGATTGACCTTCTGGCTTTCTTGTTCATCTCCCTCTCCTCAGGCTGCAAGTGTGACACCAAGGGCACCATCAGCGGAATCTCGGAGTGCCGGCAGGTGGGTTTGCTCCTCTGCTTCCAGGCTCCTCTGAGCGTGCTGTGCTGGGAAGTGTTCAGCTCTGTCTCTCCCAGCAGCTGCTGGAGAGGCCCCGACGCTGAGCTCTCCATCCTTGCACCACGATCTGGGCTTGCATGAGAATGTGGGATTAAGACCTGTCATAAATTAGGCACCTAAACATTTCTGGGTCTGTCCCAGGATGCCTGGATTTTTGTTAGCCTGCATTGTTGGGTAATTTAAGTTATCTGGCCCTTATCTGGCCCACCCACGTGCAGGAAGCCGTGTGGAGCTTGAAACTCAAAATGCTTCTGCAGTGTCTCAGACCAGAACCCAAATAACTGAGCAACAGCTTAGCCATGACAAGCAACAGGAGGGAATGAGTTTCCATGCCTGCTTCTCTCCCAGGGCGATGGGCAGTGCTTCTGCAAAGCCAACGTGTGTGGGAGGGTCTGCTCGGCCTGCAGGGACGGCTTCTTCAACATGGAGAATGCAAATTACTTTGGCTGCCAAGGTGAGCCCCCTTCGTGGTGTGTCCAGTGAGTGAGGGGGGCCACAAGAACTGACCCCACTGCACAGACTGACTGGTTGGTGACCTTGGAGAGAAAGGGCAAGAGATGTCCCACCTCCTGTTTCGAGTCATCATTTTCGGGGTGGTGTGGTTAAGTGCTTTACAGGTTACAGTGGTAGTGCTGGGTTGATGGTTGGAATTTGATGATCTTAAAAATCTCTTCCAGCCTTGATTCTGTACCACAGCCCAGAGCATGGGCTGGGAATTACTGTGGATGTGAAGACCTGAGGTCATTTTTTTCCACTATTGGACACAGGTCTGTCAGGCGGGGGAGGGAACAGCCAGGTGAGGTACCCCCGTGGGTACCAGAAACTGGTGTGTTTGAACCACTGCTCATGTCCTTGCAGCTGTGCCCCTTCCTCCTGCTGGGAGAGGGCGGGCATGGATACGTGGGGTTGGCCACTCTCCACCATGGCCATGGGAAGAGGTAAAGGAGGAGATCCGGCCGCTCTGAGCCATCCCACGCAGTGCTGGCAGGGCCGGGAGGAGGCAGCGAGGCTGTGGCTGGTGGCAGGGCTGCGGCGCCCGGCCGTGAGCGTTTGCAGACCTCGTTCCCTCAGCCGCCTGGAAATAGCTCGGCGCTGAGGTGGAAGAAGAGTCGATCCAAGTGGGTCCGGGGCCAAATGTGAAAACGGATACAATGGAACAAAAATAGCGGCCCAAGGCTCCCCGCCCGCTGGGATGCGCCTTTGATTAGCGACCAGGAGCTCGTTAGCGCGGCGGGAATGTAAACAGGCGCTTCCTCCCGCAGGCTGCCGCTGCGACGTCGGCGGGGCCCTGGGGCCGTCCTGCGAGGAGCGGAGCGGAGCCTGTCGCTGCCGGCAGAGCACACGGGGTCCCACCTGCACCCAGTAAGCTACACCTTGGCGGGCTCTGCCTCGCACGGTGTCCTCTGCCACCACGGGGATGGGGGGCTTCATCGTCGGGGCTGCTGTCACATCGGCTGCGCGCCCGGCGGAGGTGTCCTCTTGCCGCTCGCTCCGGGTAGCCCAGCAGGTGATGGTGCTCTCTCTTTTCCCCAGACCTGCACGGGACCATTATTTCCCTGACCTTCACCACTTGAAGTTCGAGCTGGAGGAAGGCACCACGCCGGCCGGCCGGGCCGTGCGCTTTGGCTACAACCCGCTGGAGTTCGAGGGCTTCAGCTGGCGAGGATACGCACAGATGTCCTCCATCCAGGTACGCCTGGGCGCTGCAGCCCAGCCCAGCTCCCCCTGGGGAGGATTTGGCCAGTGGAGGACCGATGTGCTTTTGGCACACATCTTTCACCCCAAGTGCTCCTGAAACCCCCAAAGTCACAGGATGGCCAGCATAAACAGCACAGTGTATATATATAGCCTGTTTGTGTAGATATTTCCTGTAGTGCTGTGGGTGGCATAGACTGATGAGGGGAAAGATCCTAAATTGGGAATCCCGTGACATCCTAATCCATTTAGACAAAGATGGTGGCATGGTGATTACTCACAGGGATGTCTATAAACACTGTCTCTCAGTTTCCTTGTTCGTCTTTGAACTGACTTTGCTCTTTCCTATAACTCTGCATAACCTTTCCTCCCTTTTACAAAAATAAGTAATCTCCTCCTCAGCTGCCATGTTCAGCTTGGACGTCTTGTTACCTTCAGCCTTTGCCTTTGCTCTTAGCTGGTTTGCTGTAACAATGGTTTACACTAACCTGGAGTTGTGTAAGTCCTAGGAGTGAAGCTGTTTTCTCTGTTGACTCTTTTGCTCTCCTTGGTGGTTTCTTCTGCATGGCCCGTGTGGAAGTGTGTGAGTGATTGGGGATGGAGTGCAGGGTAGTGATTCTCTGACAGTCTTGTCCCATGGGAGATATTTCTTACTCTGGTGCATGTACTTTCAGTTCTCTTCACATTTTTGTGCTTAGGTGAATTAACAGAGGGGTATTTCCCACTGAATTTTAGGTAACAGCTAAGCAGTGAACTCCTGTAGGCTCCCTGGAGAAAATCCCAGCCTTGAAGTTTAAGGATGGAGCTCATGCTCAAGCTCATGGCTCCAGTGTTGCATACAGTGTTGGTGTTTGAGGTAGAATTAGACCTTGACAGAAGGGCTGGCGCGTGGCTTTCTGCTGGCGGCTCTCACTGTAGTTTGTTATCATCAAAACCCTTCCAGTTTGCTCTCCAGCGGGAAGATGGTGTGTAACTGGAGCTTTGAAGAACGCCCTCATTAGAAGTCTCCCTGGGAAGAGCCCAGCTTTGCCCTGTGGGCAGGAGGTTTTTTAAGCCTAGATCTCTTTGATTAAGCATCTCCTTAGCCAGGGTCTTGCCAAGCAGCGTCCAGGCGGGTGGAGGGCATATGTGCCATCAGCTGTATGGTCCACTAGCCCTGCTGGTCCTTAGCACTACACATTCCTGAGGACAAGGCACCAGCTCAGTTCCCAGCCTCTTCTGTAGGCGGTTGGGCAGGGCCCCGTAAACACCAGGGCAGGAGTTTGGCACCTGGTGGCTGGTTACGGCACACTAAGTCCAAAAGCAGCACGCTGATAACAAAAGCAACAACTTCCTATAACCTTTCCCCTTCTGTGGTGTGTGCCCCAGGACAGCTGAGCCACCCTGCTGTGCCACAGCATCTTCCAGATGTGATCACAGCCCTCCCACCCCTTTCCACAGGCAGGTTGCTCCCTCGGTGGCTGGCCCCAGCGAGGGAACAGTGTCAGGAGGTGCCGTGAGCAGCAGGGTCCGTGTGCCTGTGTCCTCCTCATGCTGTGGCATGTTGCTTTGGGAGCAGTGAGCCGAGCTGCTGCGCTTGGGCTGGCAGTGTGGGTGGTGGAGGTAACTGAAGGTGTGCTCTGCTTCTCTCCCCTTTCTCTCTCCCACCAGCCCAAGGTAGTGGTGACTGTCAATGTGACCTCCCCCGACCTCTTCCGCCTCGTCTTCCGCTACGTCAGCCGGGGGCCCGCCAGTGTGGAAGGGAGGGTCTCGGTCGTTGAGGAAGGAAAGTTTAATGTTTGTGGCAACTGTAAGTGCGTTTTTCACTTCTAGACTAACTCAGAGCATCCCACGCTGCGACACTGCTCCTCTGCCCCTTCTCCTGCCCCAAGGTGTGTCCGTCCCAAGTGTGCCCGTCTCAGGTGGCCGGCCAGAGCCGTGCCGTGGGCTGGCGAGGGAGGGGGAAGAGAGGCAGGCAGGCAGGCAGGTAGGGCAGGCGGGTCAGGCCCTCCCCAGAGGGGGTGGGCGCTCAGGAGCTGCCCCTTCAGTGACGTGTGCCCCGTGTGCTCTTTTGCTTTTTGCAGAATAAAATCAGAGTCACTGTAGACGTGAAGGAGGCAGAGCTCTATCTGTTCCATGTCATCCTGAGGTATATTAATTCAGGAGGGGCCACTCTGTATGGCAAAATTACAGCTTATCAGCCACGAAGGAGAGGTAAGGATCCCAGACCGCTCTGCTTCCCTGTGCCATCGCCACCTCCTCCCCATCCCAGGCAACCTTCTGCATCATCCTTTCCAGAAGACGCTTCCATATGGCTTTACCCATTAGTCCTGCCCTCCCAGTTGAAAGGCTGATTTGAGTTTGCAGCCCCCTTTATTTACCAGAGCAGCAGCGAGGTGGGCCCAGCCCCGAGGCTGCTCACTGAGGACTGATACCAGCCAGGCTGGTGGGAGATAAGGCTGCTGTACAATTCCATGCAACCTTTGCAGCACGGGACAAGATCACCCCAGTGCCCCAGGCGAAACCGCGCTGACTTTCCACAAAACCAAAATGGGCCAAGAGCTGGGAAGTGGATCCAAACTTTGGCAGCTGGATGCGGTTTTATTTAGCAGATACCCTGACGTGGCAGTCCTGCCTTTTCCGTGTGCTTCTCCCAAACCAGGCTGCTGGCTTCACGCATGGTCTGGGGCTTGGAAGTGCCATGGAATTACACATGTTACACAGGCATTGCACTCTGGTGCAGTGTCCTCTCATCAAGCCAAGAGCTGCTGGACAAGAGCCACCAAAAGATGTCTGAACAAGCCTAGAAACCTGGACAGCAAATACTCTGGGAGACAATCTGAGCAAGACTGCATGGGAACCCACCTGAGGCCCTGGTGGGTGGTTGGCTGGTTGATTTTACCCCTTCAGATGCCACAGCCACATCATCCTGCTGAAGCTCTTCCTGCAATCCACACATGCACAGCACAAAGCTGCCAGCACCAACTACCTAAGTTCTCTCCTCTGTCTTGAGTTGACATAGGTTCTGCCTTTGATGTGATATGCAAAGTTTGAAATGCCAAAATACTATTTTTCTGCCTTCTTTTTTTTTTTTTTTGAGAGGAAAAATGGCTTATTTTTGTATCCAGTCATATTACACAGCAGAAGAACAAGAAGAGCAAGAGCCATGGTCATGCTTTAGGATCCCACCAAAGGTCAGGAAGTATTTAATCAATCCTATCCAGCACCAAGAGCTCATTTGCCTTAAAAAGTGCCTCACTTCTTGTGCAGAAGTAGCTTGATTTTTCTAGTGCTGAAGGCAAGCAGCCAAACTGGTGCACCAACAACAGGACCCAGGAGGGCAGCATCCTTGGGAGGCCTCAGGAATGCTGAGCCACCTCCTGTGTGGATGGAAAGGGCTTCACATGGCAAAGGAGGAGCAGATTAGAGAGAAGTTGGAAGATGTGGCTTGCAAAAGGAGAAGCCTTTTCCAAGTATGGGATTTTCAGCCTGGTTTCTTCCACTCCGCCTCCAGAAGCCATCTCAGCTGGAGCTGTGCATTGCCTCAAGGGGATGTGAAACTTTAGTCTGCCAAGAAATCTACCCTGGTGCCAGTTCAGGGAAGTCTCTTCACTCCTTGCATCCTCACCTCTGCTCTCCATCTGGAAAAGCAAGGTCCCATCCTCAGCTGATGCCAGGCATGTCACACATGGGAAGAGTTTTTTGTCCATCCCAGCAGCAGCAGAAGCCCTTGGTTTAGCTTCTGGCCCTCTGTGTTGTGCCTTGATGTCTGTGTACCATACCAGGACAGTCAATGTGCCACATTCTCCACTTCCTCCTCCATCTCATCTGGTCGCCATGCAGCCGTTCCCGGTGAATCCTTCTCACCTGTGCTCTCCAAAAGCTCCTGAGGCTGGTGGGCAGGCACGCAGTCTGCTGCTAGGTGCTGTATTGTGATTGCATCCATTATTGAAGAGGTTATGGAACTGCCAGCTGAGCCAAGGAGCTGTTCAGCAGCAGCAGGATCAGGCCTTGCACCCGTTCTGTCCTGTCACTTAAAAATAATGTCTAAATCTTGAGTGCAGAGTCTGTGGTTGGCAGGAAGAAAGGCAGGAGCATACCTTGGGGGGCCTGAAAGTTTGCCAGAAGACAGGTGTCTTGCCTGTGGAGCTGAGGTCAGAATTTCCCTGAGGAAAAATGTATCTGGGCAATTCTTCTGCTCTGTCTCACGATTAACTCTTCACAGATGAGTTCTTTCCTTTTCCAGCTGGCAAAACGCTCCTTGGCTTGCAGCACTCTGTGATTTGCAGTCCGGGGGTGCAGAGCACACTGTGAGAGCTCTGGATTTGCATTAAGGATTGCAGTGATTTATATTTATTTCTCTCATCAGGCTACTGAGCAGATTGAGAGTGGATGTCTCTGTTCCAGGACAGAGTGGGATTGTGGTGCACCGAGAGACTGGGAGCCTGTCACTCCCCACAGCACCACAGAGCTGCTTCCCTGAGCACAGCCTCCCATGTCCAGCCCAGGTTTTCCATTCCAGTCCCTTCTCAGCCTCTCATCCCTCCCATTCCAGGTACCGAGCAGACCAAGCAGATTGTCTTTGCTCCCAGCACGGAGCCAGCCTTTGTCACCGTGCCCCAGAACAGCTTCGGGGAGCCCTTCGTACTCAACCCCAACACCTGGTCCCTGGTTGTTGAAGCCGAGGGTGTGCTGCTGGTAAGGCCCTGTGCTCCACCCACCGTGGGGGCTTCAGCAGCTCCCTGGGGACGAGTGTCCCAAGCATCACCCCTCTCCCATCTCTCCTCCAGGACTATCTGGTTTTGCTGCCCAGCTCATACTATGAAGCGCCGATCCTGCAGCTGAAGGTCACAGAGCCGTGTACCTACCAGCCAGCCCCTGAACAAGCCACCCAGAAGTAAGGATCTGCACATCTTTGTGCTGTGTGGGGCTTGTTCAGCTCCTCTTGGTCTGGGGTTAAAGGTTACCATTTGTACTTGGCAATTTCTTTCTGTGTGTTTCCAGCTGCCTCTTGTACAAGTACCTGTCTGTGGAGGGCTTCCCTGCCGTGCCAGGGGTGGATGCAGTGTGCAGGCTGGACAACCGGCTCCCCAGGCTGTGTCCCTCGGAGCAGCTCACCCCCTCCCACCCCCGCATGGCCACCTGCAGTGGCAGTGACGTGAGTGGCACTTCAGATTCATCCCTCTCCCATACCCGACAACGCTCACCCGTCTGCCCCCCCTGCCCGGGGCTTTATCTACACCTGGGCAGGTGACCAGAAAGGCTTTACACCCCTGCAGCTGTGTGCTGGTGTGTCCTGTTCAAGGCACCCAAACCCAGAGTCTCACATGTAAAGTTTGCAAGGATTTGATGAGACGTTGCGTTGTCCCTGAGCTGCGGAGGAGGCCGGTTTGTAGCACGGGCATCCTGCACACACTCCCTCAGTCGTCCATCTGTCCTCCAGGTGGAAGTGCAGCTGTCCCTGCCCGTGGCCCAGCCTGGGAAGTACGTGCTGCTGGTGGAATATGCCAACACCAACGCTCTGCAGACCGTGGGCATCGCCGTGAGCTCGCCGCACTTGGCCACTCAACAGGGCACGTTCTCCTTCTACCCCTGTGTCTACAGGTATGGGCACCTCAAGGGAGAAAGGGTTCAGTTCTCTGCCACGGCAAGGACAGCCCTCCCTCCTGTTGAGCTTTTTCTGGTTTATCACATAAGCAAAGCAAGCTTCAGTGTTGTCCATCTAAGCTCTGTGTGTCCAAACTCATTCTAGCTGGACATGAATTTAGTGGCTGGCCATCCCATCCCAGGGAAGTGCATACCTGTGCCCACACAGTCCTCTAGTGCCTCTGCCAGCAGATAATCTTCTGATCTGTTTACAGCTGGATATGTTGGCAGGGGCCTTGACTTAGGGGATGACCTACAGGCAGGTTTATTGGAGACAGGTCAAGCCCTGTCTGACTTCAGATTGCAACCTTTGCAGTAGGAAACAAATGCTTGGGGTGTCCTTGGGAAACTTCACTCTTACGAACAGCCAGAAAAAACATCAAAAGATTTCCAGGGACTTTGTGTAAATTCCCTCAGGACATATAGCTGGCAGGACAAGAAATGGGTCATGACCCTGCTCAAGGCTGGCTTCAAAATGTGTGTTTCTCTTACAGTTTCCTTTGTCGAGGGATTGCTGTAGATTCCCAGAGTCGAATGGCAACTTTTGAACTCACCTCAGAGGTCACTGTTTGGTTCACCTCTGATCTGGCTGATTTCTTCCTGGTAAGGCTCCCTCTGAGGGCAGCTCTGTCAACAGGTCACAGGGAGGAAAGGCTGGACTGGTAGCCAGGCTGTAGAAGGGTTTTCTAGTCCTGTTTGGACTGGATACTGGATCTTAGTCTGTGTCATGACCAGTCCAAGTGGAGAATGTGGTCACTAGGGTGTTTCGAAGTAGATCATGGGACTGGGAGTGGGGAGGAGATGGGGAGAAGCAGCTGCTCTTGTAGAGGGAGCTCTGCAGCAGTGGGACAGTTCCTTTTTTATCCTGAAGAGATTCCTTGTTTAGCCAAGGACAGAAGAACTCCATCAATATGTGGAGCTTCTAAATGCATAAGGCTTACGCCAAGGAAGAAGGGGCAGTGTGCAGAGGTGTGGCTGCCATGCATTAGCTGAAGTGCCTGGTGGCTGGTGGGCGCAGGGACTGCTGTGGCCCCAGGGGCAGAGGCTGTCCCATAACCAGGTGTCTCTCGTGTGGCAGCACAAAGTGTACCTGATCCCCGCTGCTCAGTTCACCGTGGAGCTCATCGAGCCGAAGGTGCACTGCATCAGTGTCCATGGCACCTTCTCAGCCAACAGGTGAGAGCCTTGGGTCCCCTTAGCTTTAGCATGAGCGGGGCTGTTTCCAAAAATGTTTGCTTCCCCCTCTTCCCTCGGGCTCAGAGACTTTTTAAGTTCTTGATGCAGTAGAATGAAACCTTTAGGTGAGGTGAAGCTCCTTGCCTGTGTGCTCTGAGCACGGGCTGGGAGTCAGGCTGCTGGTCCTGTACCTGAGCCCCACTCTGCCTCCTGGGGCAGACACTCAAGTGTCATCCCAAATAGGCATTCCTGTGCTTGCTCACATACAGCAAGACTCTTGCTGTATCCAAATTCCTGACACTGCTTCGAATAAATATTTGCAGAGGACTTAGCTTGTGCCAGGCTCCTGTTGTTGCTGCTGAGCCCATGCCCCAGAGCCCCAGGGGTGCTGGTAGTGAGCTTTCCGTCACCAGGCACATGTTGTAATCCACCAGGAGTTACAGGGTGTGCTTCCCTGCCAGGACCCCAGAGCCTCTCTCTTTTCTTTCTGGAGATACTCACATCCTGTTTACTCCTTGTTTTTCAGCAGCTCCTGTATCCCCTCAAGGTTCCTGAAGCTTTCTCAGTCAATCATTTTGGAGGGGGCCCAGGCTCTGCCCATCGCCCCAGAGGTGCCCCTGGCTCAGGCTGTCCATGTGGCTCCTTCTGGGGTCCCAGTGGAGCCTGCTCCTCGTCCTCCCACAGCGATGGACCCCACTGCAGAGCTCATCCTCCTGCAGTCCCCACAGGTAGTGGTTGGGCTGGATTGCTGGTGCTGTGACACTGCACCACTGGGGCGTTTTCCTTATCTGTTGAGTAGCTTTATCAGTTAGCATTTTCAGAATTTAATCTGGACTTTAAACTTGTCCCTGAACCTGTAGTTCCTGTGGACTCACATGTCTTGGCTCCATCCAACCCCATTTGGTTCTTTGGGATCCCAGGAAAAGCTTTTCAGGTGGCAGCATTAGAGAGGGGAGTGTGAAGGCATGGGGGGTTTGATTCACTGAGTTCTCAAGACCTGACAGTCGTGCAATAAGAGCACAAATTTGTGCAATAATTAAAAAACATCCCAGCTGTGAGTGCAGGCATCAGACGTGGAGTTTTCTGTGTTCTCCTGTTTTGGGGCAGGCTGCAGTGGTGTTTAGCAGCCGGATCCAGACCCTGGGACGCTATGCCTTCATCCTGCACTTCTACCAGCCCAGCCACCCCACCTTCCCCGTGGAAGTGCTGATCAATGGTGGGCGCATCTGGCAAGGTGAGAAGGGCAGGCACCTGGGGAAGCTGCTGGTTGGCAGAAGCCCTGGAAGTTTTCCATGCCAGAGGATAACTGTGGGTTCTTTGGGGATCACAAAAATGAAGCGAGACTGACTTCTCCCTTCCAGGGTGGGAGGGTGTGCTGGGGACTCGAGGCACATGTGGGACCAACACATTTGTTTTCTTTTCAGGTCAGACCAGTGCAAATTTCTGCCCACATGGCTACGGGTGCCGGAGCCTCGTGGTTTCTGAGGACCAAATTGTCCTGGATGTTACTGATAATGATCTGACTGTGGTTGTTCGAGTGCCAGAGGGCAAGCAGCTGTGGCTGGTGAGCCTCTCTCCAGGGAGCTCCCAGAACATGCTGGACCAGGCGTCAGCAGGGAGTTTTTCCTTGGATTTTTGTCACTGTGTGACCGCAGGAATGTTTCCCACCATCACTCGGTCTCTGAACTACCCTAGAAGGTTGCAGTCTCCAACCTTAGGGGTGTGGAATTGAGGGCAGAATTCACAGGGGCAGCTTCTGTACGTGACAGTTGTCTTCTCTGTCTGGTTTTGATATCAAAACAAAGCAGAAATTGAAGCTGTTACTTTGCGTACATAGTTTGTGATAATCCAGAATAAGCCTTATTCCTGCCCTAGAAATATTTTACACCTGCATAATACAGTTTGTTCAGGCAAGTTTCATCATGGGAGTAGGCAGCCCTTGTTGTTCTCAGGCAACAGGACTAGAAGATTGACCAAAATTTGGATAAATGGGTGAAAGACAGAATTTGAACCCAGGTGCCTTCATGTGTAGAAATTTAAGATGATAAAGATTGCCTCCCTGCTGAGGCACAGCACTCTGGGGTGTATTCTGCCTGTTTTTACTCCAGTGAGTTTGGGCTGTTCCTGATGTGCAGCTTTAGGTCAGATGGACCCTGATGGACAGGCCTCAGTAGAGAGGTGACTCCTGGTCTTTGCAGTACTTGCTGTGTTATCTTCTGTCCCAGCAGGGGATGGAAGGTTAAAGGTGCATTTGGACTTTGGAGTCATTTTGGACGGCGTCTGTCTGTCTGAGCTCAGAACTTGGCTCACCCAGCTCACCCTTGCTTTGCAGGATTACATCCTGGTGGTGCCTGAGGACAGCTACACCTCCCAGTACCTGCAGGAGGAACCCCTGGACAAGTCCTATGATTTTATCAGCAGCTGTGGCATCAACAGCTTCTACATCAAGTGAGATCCTTGGCTTTGGGTGCCTGCTCTGCTGCCCACAGGCTGCACTCTCCTAGGGAGCAGCACCCCCTTCCCTTCACATGTGGCAGGGAGGGGGCTGGTTGAAGCTTTTGTTCTGTTGACCAAACGTGGGTATTTGGGGGATCTCAGTGTCACAGGGCTCTCCCTCCCACTTACTACCAGTCGCTGCAGGAGATGCTGGATTTGGGGGGGTGGGGAGGCTGTGGGGATGTGCAGCACTGACTCCTCTCGCCTTCCCCTACAGCCCCAGCACATCCTCGAGGTTCTGCCGCGACTCTGCCATCTCACTGTCCCTCTTCTACAACAACGGGGCGCAGCCGTGCCGCTGCCACGAGGCGGGGGCGCGGGGCAGCCAGTGCCAGCCCTTCGGCGGGCAGTGTCCCTGCAAGTCCAACGTCATCGGCCGCGAGTGCTCCCGCTGTGCCACCGGCTACTGGGGCTTCCCCAACTGCAGGCGTGAGTTCTCCCATCTCCCGCTCCCCCTTCCCAGTGCTTGCTCTGTATCCCTTCCCCACGCTCGCCTTGGGTGCCTGGGTCTGGCACCCCCGAACTCAGCCCTGTTCTGCCCCTTGCAGCCTGTGACTGCGGGACACGTCTCTGTGACGAGGTGACGGGGCAGTGCATCTGCCCTCCCCACACCCTGAAGCCAGAGTGTGTTGTCTGCGAGCCCCAAACCTTCGGCTGCCACCCCCTCATCGGCTGTGAGGACTGCAACTGCTCCCGGCCCGGCGTGCAGGAGCTGACAGAGCCAGGCTGCGACGTGGACAGTGGGCAGTGCAGGTGAAGGGAGCCTTGTCCTTGCGCTGGGGACATCTGGCAGCATCCCTGGTCCCTGCTGGAGTGGTGGGACATGTTAGCAAGCTGAAGGGAGGAAATGTGCAGAATGGGAGTGAGGAAAGCTCTGAAAGCTCTTCTGGCTCTTGTGTCCACCCAGGTGCAAGCCCAACATCATTGGGCGACGCTGTGACCTCTGTGCCCCTGGCTACTACCACTACCCCGACTGCCGGCGCTGCGACTGCCACCAAGCTGGCACCGAAGCCAGCATGTGTGACCCAGTCACGGGGCAGTGTCACTGCAAGGTCAGTCCCTCGATGCCTCCATGTGGTGCCTTTCTCCTTGGCTTGACTCTCCTGCCCTGGCTGGGGGTGGCAGGGGCTGTGTGTGCCCAGCGTGCCGGAGGGAGCAGGTCTAGAGAAGGAGAGTGCCTGCGTGCCTGAGCTGCAGCCAGCCTGCCCCATGGGGTGGTGGGTTCAGAGCACCCTGAAAAACTCTTACTTCTCATCCTTCCTGGCCATGAAGGTTCGTTCCTTGGGCGGTCACTGGGGAACGTGGCCAGTCTGAGTCCAGCCCCATGTCAGAGCTTGTTGGAGGTAGAGCTGTCGGCCCTATTGGCTCCTGGCTCCATGGCAGCAGAACAACTCAAACAGCTTCTAAGCTGCCTGCTCCAGCCTCTTTGTAGGGCTTACAAGTGCTTTCTTCAGGTGAATTTGGTGTTTGATGGGTGCTGCACAAGCAAATCTGTTAGGGGACTGCTTCAACATCTTCCAGCACCACAGCACTGTGTTTTGATCACTCAGCCAGCCATCTCTGTCCTCCACTGGGACCTTGTGAGAAGCTGCTGACGCTGTTGAGCTTTGCTTGTCTTTCAGGAAAATGTGGAGGGCGTGAGGTGTGACCAGTGCCGCCTGGGGACGTTTTCTTTGGATGCCACCAACCCCAAGGGCTGCACCAAGTGTTTCTGCTTCGGTGCGACCGATCGCTGCCGCAGCGCCGAGAAGCACCGAGCCGAGGTGAGAGGGGCTGGGGCCGCCAGAGCCTGCAGGTCAGGTGTGTTCCCATCCACCTGGCTCCCTGCTCCCCTCGGGTCTCTGTCCTGTGTTAATCCTACTGAAGATACACCGTGAGGAGGGTTATCTTTGACTCCCTGTGCCCATCTCCTGCTTTCAGCCCCTTTTCCTGGTCTCTGGGGTCTCATGTGCTGGGCGGGGGTGATGATCAGCCTTCCAGTGGCTTCATCAGGATGCATGTGAGGTGTGAGCCTGTTATTCCCCTTTCTGCTGCTCTGGGACCTGTTCTTCTGGAGCATCAACACCCAAATACTTCCTGTCACTCCATTAGAAGACCCACAGTTGCTCTTCCCCTCCAGTTTGTCGACATGAACGGGTGGCTCTTGCTGAGCAGCGACCGCCACGAAGTGCCAACAGCTCTGAGCCCACAGGAGCAGCTCATCACTGCTGACCTCAGGGACCTCCCAGATGCCTACCAGGAGCTCTACTGGGTTGCACCCAGCTCCTACCTTGGGGACCAGGTAAGAGCATGGGGGACCACGCTGACCCTACCAGCACGTGTGTGCCAGCAGCCTGACCCGCAGGCATTGCTCACGCTCCGGTTGAGCACGGACGTGTCTGTCTTGTCTCAGTGGCGTGGGCTTGCAGCAGCGTATGGGATTTGTCTCTCCCTCAGGTTTCCTCCTATGGAGGGCACCTTCGCTATGAGCTGCACTCCAACCCTCGGAGGGGTGACGTGTTCATTCCCATGGAGTCCCGCCCGGATGTAATCCTGAAGGTGCAGCCCCAGAAACTCCCTGGTGCCCCCTGCTAATGCAGGAGCAGGATGAGGTGATGACTGACGCCTTGCTTGCTTTTCCCAGGGAAATCAGATGAGCATCATGTTTCTGGAAGGTGCCTACCCGTCCCCGGGGGAGGCACACGAAGGCCGGCTGCAGCTGGTGGAGGTGAGTTTTCACACACAAGTGATGCGCTCAGATAATGAAGGAAAGGACAAGACCTCGTGTAGGCAGAGGGAAAATGGCTTTGAGCTCAGTATTTTAGGTATTGCCAGGGCTGTTTCACCCATGCAAAGGGGAGAGATTCCAGCAGCAGGGGCGCGGAGGCTGGGCCGGATGCTCAGGTGCCTGTGCTTCCTGCCGGTAATGCCAGGTTTTTCTCCCACCAGGGTAACTTCAGGCACACAGAGACTCACAACCCTGTGTCCAGAGAGGAGCTCATGATGGTGCTGGCAAACCTGGAGCAGCTGCAGATCCGGGCACTCTTCTCCCAGCTCTCTTCCTCCGTGTCCCTGCGCCGTGTGGTGCTGGAGATGGCAACGGCCACAGCCACAGGTGTCCGTGCCAGCAACGTGGAGCTGTGCTTGTGCCCGGCTAACTACCAGGGAGACTCCTGCCAGGTCAGGGGGAAGTGCAAGTGCTGTTCCAGCCAGAGGGGAGTCAGACAGTCATGTGTTGGGTGTTAGCCACCCCTCGTGCTTGGTGTGTGTGGCAGCTGTGGTGTTTGGATGTTGGTGCAAAGCAGTGGTGCCAAGGCACCAGCAGCCTCCAAGCTGGCTCCTGAAGGCTTCAGTTGAAATGACAGCTCAGGCTGTTCCAAAGGAAGGTACATTTCCCCACCACAGCACCATGCACCTTGGAGAGGTGCAATAGCTGCATCTCCCCTCCTTGGAAGGGGCATGATGGGGAAATCATTCAAGTGTTGCAGTACCTTGGAGTGGGTCCTGCTCTCTGGCCAATTCTCTCCTGGTTAAAAGGAGCAGGAAGGAACTGCACTGAAAAATCTTCATCATTGCTTTTAATATCTTCTCCATCAGTACAATCCTATGGGAATTCTGTCATGGAAACTAATTTAGTTTCTTTGCTTTTCCCAAAAGTATCAGGCTGTTTTTCAGATCTCTGCCTTTTTCTGTCTCCTCAGGAATGTGCTCCAGGTTACTACAGGGACACCAAGGGGCTCTTTCTGGGAAAATGCATCCCCTGCCATTGCAATGGCCACTCAGATCAGTGCCTGCCAGGCTCTGGGATATGCCTTGTAAGTAAACAGTGGAGCTGTGTGATATTTTGGAGTTACGAGGTCTGTAGCACGTGATTCAAAAGCTCTTTACATACTAACTGGGCTGGGAGAGCCACACCTGAGTCAGAGCATTGGCTGCACTGTTTGAGTGGTGACCCTGCTTAGGGTCAGCTTAGGGTGCAGGGCAGTTCTGGGACAGAGCAAGGGACTGAGGCATCCTGATGGGAAGTTCTTACTGCATCCACCATTTCTTGTCAGTGCTGAGCCCAGAGCTTGCATTTTCCTTGCAGAACTGCCAGCACAACACAGAAGGAGACCACTGTGAGCGATGCAAGGACGGCTACGTGGGCAGCCCCTCTGCCCAAGAACCCCTGCAGTGTGTTGGGTGCCCATGCCCTCTTTCAGTTGCTTCCAACAAGTAAGCACCCCAGGATGGGATTGTCTGTTTGGCCTCACTGTTTAATCACTGGAGCTACTCTGTGCCCCACCGCGGCAGGTGTCCCCAGGCCAGCCTTGTCCTTGTCCCCAAACCATGTTCATGGCCTCTTACCCGAGGCCCCAGCAGCCCACAACGAGTGATGAGTGCCCCTGGCACCACATCAGGGGTAACTGCACTTCCTTGTGTCCCCCTTCTCGTTTCAGTTTTGCTGTTGGTTGTGTCCACAAGGGTTCCAACATGCAGTGCCTCTGCAAGCCAGGCTACACCGGACCCAACTGTGAGCGGTAAGGGGGGTGGCACCTGTGTTTGGGGGGCCTCAGACACCACACTAATCCTTTGCAGTCACTCCCGTGGCAGAGAAGTTGTCCCATTAAGGACTGCAGCAGAAACGGTTGGCTCTGCCCCCGTGATTTGTTCTGGCAGCACTTCCTTCAGTCCTTTCCAGCCTGCAAATGCCCAACTGCTGAGACTCTGTTACCGTGGGTGTATGACTTACCTGTGCTTTGCCTTGACTTGCAGCTTGTGATAGAGGCACCTTTCCGAGGTATCACAAGGCAAAACACAGAGTGCTTTGAGATCCCTGAGGGCTGCAGCAGTTACAAGTGTTGGATGCTCACACTGTCCCAGTTGTGGAGCTCCAGTGCGGGGTGCAGGCACGGGCCGCAGGATCCCCACCCTGTTGTGACTTGCCGTGTTTCTCCAGGTGTGCCCCGGGATACTTCGGCAACCCCTTGGTGATCGGCAGCTCGTGCCAGCCCTGTGACTGCAGCGGGAACACGGATCCCAACATGCTGTTCAGCAGCTGTGACTCCCTGACGGGCGCCTGCTCGGGCTGCATGCACCACACGGCTGGCGCGCGCTGCGAGCTCTGCGCGCCCGGCTACTTCGGGGACGCCGTGGTAGCCAAGAACTGCACGCGTGAGTGGGACAGGCAGCCAGCCCAGGGGCAAGGGGAGGGTGCCCGTTCCCAGCTCTGCTCCTCTCCCTCTGAGGAACAGCAGCCCAACTGCAGCTTGCAAAAGGGGTCATGGGAATCAGTTGTGAGAAGCAAGTCCAAGAGGAGGGAGGCTCTGTCTTAACTTTGACTGATAGATACGGGTGAAGTAGGATTCCCGGTTAGCAGTAAGTGGTGTGAGTGGCTGACAAGGCTCTTCAGTGAAATACTGGGTGTATTTTTCCCTGGCAGAGTGCAGCTGTTCGCCTTGTGGGACTGACTCCTGCCATCCACGAACTGGCCAGTGTTTCTGCAAGACTGGAGTGACGGGCCAGCACTGTGACCGCTGCGAGGTGAGGGTCACCTGGGCTCTGGGATGGTGCCTGTCCTTGTCATGAGGATGAGGGGCAGCCCTGGTGTGTCATCCCCCAGGCCTGTGAGCAGAGCAGGGCTGGCTGCCAGCTGGTGAAGGCTGTATTTACATGAGCTGTCCTGTACATGGCAAAAGCCTGTTAAAGATCTGGCAGCAGGCAGTGGAGGCAGCATTCCAGTAACGTGGCATTGTTTGGGAACCTGCAGCAAACCCCATTTTCCCGAGTGCATCCAGCTTGGGCAAGGGCACGTTCACAGGGCAGTGCCGTGGTGTGTCTGGGTTCTCACTGCAGCTCCACATCTTCACCACATGCCTTTGAGTTTTACAGTGCTCAAAACACACCTAGAAAGTGAGGCTGGGGTCCCACATCACCACCCCAGGAGAGAGGCACGCTTGCTGACCAGGGCATCCATGTCCTGCTTTTCCCTAGGAGGGATACTACGGCTTCGAGGGCTGCTCGGGCTGCCGGCGGTGCGACTGCNGGCTACTGGGGCTTCGGCCAGGGCGGCTGCACAAGTGAGTGCGGGGTCCCAGCCGGGGGCACTGGGACAGGGCGGTGGTGCTGGTGCAGTTGTTGAAGGTGGAAAACAGCTGGCAGCTGGCTGAGGGCCTGTGCACGTCGCTGGGAAACCCCCGGCAGTGGCGTGTGGATGAGCACAGCTGGAATAAAACCGTTTGTTCCCCTGTCTCTGGGGCGGTAAAAGCACAAAGTGATTCTCTGTTACTCGACCCTGCAGAGTGCGAGTGCAGAGGGGGCTCCTGTGACCCTCGCACTGGGGAGTGCACGTGCCCCAACGGGCTCACGGGGAAGCAGTGCGACGTGTGCCTGCGCGAGCACGAGATCCTGGTGGCAAACGGCCCCGACAGCATGAAGTGTGAAGGTCTGTGTCTTTTGTTCCTGGGGAAAAGGTGAGGGGAGCCCGGCACAGGGCCTGTGCTGACTGTTGCATTCCCCTGCAGTGTGTGACAGCTGCGTCCTGCTCCTGCTGGAGGACCTGCAGAGCATCGAGATGTCCTTCCCATCCATCCGCAGCCAGCTGGTCACCCTCAACGCCAGCTCCATCGCCTGGGCTCGCCTCCACGGCCTCAATGGCTCCATAATGACCATTGCTGTACGTGGAAGGTTTAACATCCCCTTCTGACCGTGTTTCGTGGCCTGTTGGCCTGATTTAGCCTCTTTTTTTTCCCAGAACCAGCTCCGTGAGTACCACAGAGCCATGAGCAGACTCAGGCAAAGGGCTGACGAGCTGGAGGATGAGAACATGGATCTCACACAGGACCTGGATGCGCTGCAGCACAAGGTAGGGTATTTCTCCATCTTTCTTTGCCAGAGCAAAAGTGCTCCTTTTACCAAAATGAGGGCTTTGAAAGCTGTGAGGAGCCTGGTTCAGGCAGGTTGGATCTCCTGCTCAACTAGTACTCAGTTGCAGTGTGGGTGCTCAAGCTGGATTACCTGCTTTCCTCCCTTGGAGAGCTGTTAAACATCTCGTGATACTGATAGTTTTTCTTGATTTACTGCTTGCTTTTGAGGTGGCTCCAATTTTAACCAGTAAAAATAAATTCAATTAAATATCATTTATTGAAGGAGCATGCAAGTAAGGAACATAAAACATCTGGGTCCATCATGGATGCAGTCTATATCCAGTCTAAAATCCAGCAGTTGTGTCTTCAGAGAACTTACAAACTGAGCAAGATTTGATTTCATTTGATTTGATTTGTAAACTGCCTGCTCCTAGTGAGGGAGAGGGAGAAATCTCTGATGACATACATCCCCAGACAGCTGCAAAGACAAACTGCCCCATGTGTACCAAACAGCCAGACTGCAGCCCTCCGTCTCTTCTAGGGCCTTGATCAGGCCTGGCTCCAGGCTTTGGGGCTTTTCCTGTGTCAAGACCACAGAACAGTGATGTCCTCTCTGCTGTTGGGGTTGTTCCAGCATCCAGAGCCTGTTGGACTGGAGCTGCATTTATTGCTTGTGCTTCTCTGAAGGTGCTAAATGAGATCATCTTTCAGTGCATTGTAGGACAGCAGCATGGGACAAGCTGGACCTCACAAGCTACACATTCCCAAGCCTTGTGTGCCTTTTGGGAACAACTTCCCTGCTGAAAAATCACCTAAAATGTCGTTTCATACTTGAGCTAAGACAGAGTTTTTGTTGTAGATGACCATGACTCACAGAGAAGCGCTCCGTGTTGATCAGCACACAAAGGAGATGTACCAGAGGGGGGAACAGCTGCTGCTGCACATCCAAAGCATCCAGAGGGGCATTGCAGGTATGTAAAGAAGGGTCTTCACTTCAGGGTCCTTTCCAGTGATATGCTATGCTCTTGGTTTTAACCACTGCCAAGTGCTGCATTGCTTAGAAAAAGCCATGGAGAGAACAAGGGAAAACCAAATGAAATTAGGAGTCCTGCAGAATCCCAGCTTGTACTCTGATCAGGCTTATTGTGAGTCTCAGCTGCTTGACTAAACACAACTCTGGGGAAAAAACACATTAAACTTCCACAAATGATATTAAAATGCATAAAACACAGGCAGTCTGCACTGCAGCTTCAGGAGAGATTGAGCAAAACAGAGTGGCTGGATCTGGGGGAGGAGGTAAAGCCACAGAAAGACGCTCAGGATGTAGAATGTGTTACTGGTAGTGGCCAAGGAGGCAGAAACATGGGGCAGTGCCTCTGGGGGATCTCAAGCAATTTGTTGTCTGAGTGCTGCCTGACAGCTGTCTGTGGTTTGTGAGGGGAAGAACCTCGGGGGATTATGGAGGACGTGGTTTGGTCGGTGCTGATGTTGGGTGTGGGTTTCTCTGCAGACCTGGTGCGGCAGATGAGCAGGTTTGGGGCAGCGAACGCCAGCACCACGTCTGGCGAGGAGTTCCGGCAGAAGCTGTTCGAGGTCGAAAGGATGCTGAGGGAGATGAAGGAGAGGAGCCTGGGAGCCCAGGAGGAGCTGGCAAGGCGTGAGCACGAGGAGGCTCAGAAGTGTAAGTCCAGCTCGGTGGCACAGGGCTGCCCAGATCCTGCTGGGTCTGGCTGTTCCTGGCTCGGAGCCCACGCAGACACTGCACATCACGGTTGTGTTTAGAGAGTGCTCTTAAGAACCAGGCACCCCCAGCAAGTTTTATAGGAGTTTCAGAGTCTCTTCTGACACTCCAAGGGGATCATTTGTGGTTCCTTTTCCCCTAACGCAAACTTCAGAGCAGAACTAACTGGGTGGTTTTGTTTGATGAACAAAAATGACAGCACTTAGAACCAAGAATCGCCGTTATTATGCAATGCATTCAGATCACACGTGGATGTGAATAAGTCACACCATGTTTCTTCCTGTTTGCTGTCCCCAGAGAGGGGTTCAGAATAACAACCAGCAGCCAGCACCTACAGTAGCTCTGCTGTCCTGAGGGCATCCTTGCAGGAGTGAGAGCAGTGAGCCCAACCAGGGATGCTGGCACTGCAGGAGGAGAGCACTTCTGATTAACAGGCCCTGGCAAAACATAACTCAGCAGCTGAAAGCTGGAATTACAAACTGGCTCTTGTTGGAAATAAGTAATTTTTCACAGTGGAAGTAATCAAGGCCTCAGGTGGGGTTTCTCCATCATCTGGAGCTTTTCAGGCACAGCTGTGTCTTGAAAGAGATCCCATCTCTCATCAGCACTAAGACAATCATGGACAAGATCCTGTGCTATCTGGGTTGAAAAGGAGGGAGGGGTGGAAGATGGTCACTTCTGGCCTTGATACTTGCCACGTGAGACCAGAACCAGGTTTTAAGGCAGCCAGGCACAGAAAGAGCCTGTTTAACACAGGAAGAGGAGTTGGCAACAGTTCTCATCCCCTCCCTCGCCAGTGCTGCATCGGGTGAGGAGTGAGCTGCACGCCCGCTGGCAGTCCAACCAGGACCTGGTGAGCAGCATCCAGGAGCGGCTGGCACAGCACAGCTCCCAGCTCATGGATCTGCGCGATGCCCTCAACGAGGCCGTGAACAAAACCAGGCAGGCCGAGGACTTGAACAGCCTGAACCGAAACAACCTGGAGGAGAGTCAGGTAGACCTTCATGGTGCTGGCCATGCAGTGAGAGGGGGGCTGTCCCAGCCCTGCTGGTCCCTAACTCTGGGTCTTTGTGTCCAGCAAAAGAGCCAGGAACTCCAAAAGCAGCACGCGCTGGTGCAGGAGACCCTGCAGATGGCCAAGGACGCCCTTGCCCAGGTCTCTGACTTCCTGCAGATGATGGAGCGTGCGAAGGAGGTGAGTGGCAGAGGCACTCTGGCACGGGCAGAGGGCGAGGGGTGGCAGCCCTCAGGAGTGACAGATGTCCTTGCAGGCATACGAGAAGCTGGCAGCGCTGCTGGATGGGGCAAAGCTGCCCCTGACCGAGCGGGTCAAGAAGTTCTCCCCGGCCAGCAGCAAGATCCCCATCGTGGAGCAGGCGGAGGAGCACGCCCGCCTCCTGGATCAGCTCGCAAGGAACCTGTCCAGGTGAGGCACCTGTCCTAACCCTCACTGTGTCCTACCAGAGCTGGGGATGGGACAGTGCAGCCCCACGATGGTAGGGGAGCAGCAGGGTATCACGTCCAAAGCTTTATACTGGAGCAGACATCGTGTTGAGGAGCCCGAAGGGGTTTGTGTGTGGGGGCAAGGGCACGGGCCTGAGTGTTCTCTGTGGACTTGATGGCTTCATCTTCCAACACAGCATTATCCAGGACACAAACCAGGATGGCTTTATCCAGCGGGCCGTCGATGCCTCCAATGCCTACGCCAGCATCATTGAAGCTGTGAGGAAAGCCGAGCAAGCAGCCCACGATGCTGACGAGGCAGCCAGCGAGGCCCTGATGGTACGTGCTGTGGGGAGCCCTGTGAAGATGGGCAAAAAACAAACTCCCTTCCCTCTGACAGGTGGGCGCTGTGTTCTGTGCCTGAGAGCAGAGTCTGCCACGGCTGGGGCCAGACTCAGCGTTTGGGTCTCCCTGTCACACCCCACTGCCGTTGTCTGAGCGAGCATTTTGTGCGCACTCAGAGCCAGAGACGTGAGTTCCTCTTCAGAGTCCTGTGTTTGTTTCACAGAATGTCATCTCAGAAAACCTCGGGGCCATCTCTAGAACACTGAAGAGGAACAGCAGCAGCCTGGAGGAGGCTGTGAGGAGTCAGCAGAGCAAACTCAACGGGGGTGAGAGAGGCTCCTCGCAGGGTCTGATGTCCTTTGGGCTGGCCTGAGCTCCAGCAAACAGCATGTGCATTTCTTTAATTGCAGCTATTAAAGGCACTCTGCAGACAGCAAGGGACAAGCTGGCTGACCTCCGAGCGAGGAAGGAGCGGCTCCTGACCCAGCTCCAGTCTGTGCAGGACATGCTGGGCAGGGAGCAAGGTTTGTTCTGGGGTAGCTGGAATGATTCTCTCTGCTCCCTTTTTTGTGCACCGACTGTGACCCAAGGGTGCTTCCTCCCTGCTCCTGACCACCTCAGAGATACTTCTTTCTTTGCAGAGGACACAAAGGACACGATCCAGAACGCCAAAGCAGCTGCTGCTGAGGCCAATGAAACAGCTGCGAGAGTGGAGGATACCCTGAGCACCATGAAGAAAAACCTGGATGAGTGGAAAGACCAGTATGGAGGCCTCCAAAATGAAGACCTGAACCAGGCAGTCCAGGATGCCAGGAAATCTGGTGGGTGCTGAGTCTGATACGAGCCACTGCATGCGCAGATATCCCCAGAGCATTTCTGAAAGCTGTGCTTTGCAGCTCCAGGTCAAGAGCAGAGGGAGGTAGCAGCCAATACTGGGTGCTTTAAGTCCTGGCCCTTTTTACCTCTCCTTGAAATGTCCGTATCACCTGTAGCTTTACTGCAGGAGGCTGCATGCACTGGAGTATTCTCACACCCCCCTCAAGGCCGATGGATTATGGGGATCTCTCTGTGACTGCTCCCAGCTCCTGCTGCTTTGACTTGAATTTCTCAAACTGCCTGAGTTTCACATTTCCCTTCCTCATTAACCTCCAAAACTCCTGGCTCCTCTTCAACCCCAGTGTCCAGCCTGGAGAGCACCATTCCCCTGCTGCTGGAGAAGCTGAGCAGCCTGGAGAACAGGAGGAACAAGAACGCCACCGTGTCGGAGAACATCGTGAGGATCCGGCAGCTCATCACGCAGGCGAGGAACGCCGCCAGCAAGGTGAGCTCAGGGGAGGGTGAGGGCTGGGCATGGTGTGCTGGGGGCCTGGGGTGGAGGAGGGCTTACCTGAGGGTAGCATGCACACGGGAGGGTGTCTGGGGCTACCAGGCAGGGTCCCTTTCTCGTGGGATTTGGTGTAACTGGGAGCGACCAGACGGGTGGCAGCGGGTTCAGTGCCACAGGGCTGGATTTCTCCCCCTACAGGTGAAAGTGCCCATGAAGTTCAACGGCAGCTCAGGGGTGCAGGTCCGGATGCCCAGCAATCTGCAGGATTTGGCAGCCTACACATCCCTCAAATTCTACATCCAAAACCCCGAGCCCAGGAGCCGGCAGGACGAGGCGGAGGAGGGGCGGTTCGTGCTGTACCTGGGCAGCCGGGAGGTGAGATGGGGCCAGCGGGTGGAGGGAGCCCTCGTTGCATCAATGAGGGATCCTGCCTGGACATCAGCCCCTCACCTGCTCCCTCAGTATCAGTGTGGGGAACACAAACAGCCCCTGGATGCAGCCGTCAGCCTAGGCTGGGAGTGGGATAGGGGGTGTTTGCCCAGTGCAGCCCCAGGAGCATCAGGGAGAGCTCCTGCCTGTCCCAAATGCCAACATGTGGCCCTGTCTCTCCCTGAGTTCAGGCCACCGGAGACTACCTGGGCATTGTGCTCAAGGACCGCAGAGTGCATTGGATCTACAAGCTGGGAGATGAGGAGCCAACCTCCCTGAGTGTCGACGAGGATATTGGAGAGCAGTTTGTCACCATCAGCATCAACAGGTTGGGCCTTTGCTTGGGGAGGACAGGGTTTGCTCCTCTTTAGGGGTCTCCCCTGGTTTGACCATCCCTCCGTGCTGCAGGATCCTGCAGTACGGGCACATGTCGGTGATCGTGGAGAGGCAGAGGGTGCACGAGATCAAGGGAGACAGCGTGGCCAGGGGAGAGCAAGGCCTGCTCAACCTCGACCCACGCAACGTGGTCTTCTATGTGGGCGGCTACCCCTCCAGCTTCACGGTGAGACAGGCGGCAGGGAACGGGGAGCGCGTTTTAGGAGGTGTCAGTGATGCCTTTGGAGGTTCTTAGAGGAGGGAAAACTTGTTTAACTGCTGTGTTTCATTCCCAGCCTCCTCCCGCTCTGCGCTATCCCAACTACCGCGGGTGCCTGGAGCTGGACACGCTGAACGAGGAGGTGGTGAGCCTGTACAACTTCCAGCGCACCTTCGAGCTGGACACGGCTGCTGAGAAGCCCTGCGCCAGGTGGGCACCGCCCCCGGGCCCGGAGCAGCCCTGCTCCAAGGCACTTAGCCTCAGCTCTGCTTGCTCCAGGGCAGGGCAGATGGCTTGGGATTGATGCCTCTGGTGTGTCTCAGGTCCAAGTCCACAGGAGACCCCTGGCTGACCGACGGCTCCTACTTCGATGGCACCGGCTACGCGGAGATCAAGTTTGAGAGCCAGTTCGGCACAACCAAGCGCTTCGAGCAGGAGATCCGCGTGGTCTCCTACAACGGCATCATCTTCTTCCTGGAGAACCAGGCAGGTGCTTGCTCCCCTGAGGAGCCTTCAACCCTCAGTGGGTGGGCTGGGACAATCTGAGGCCTTCCCAGTTCAGGACACTGGGGAGAGGAGGGCTCTGGACCCAAACCTCACAGCAGTTGTTTGGCTGGTGCTGGAGGGGCTCCCCCAAACTCGGAGAGCACCCATGCACAGACCCTGCGAGCTGGGCCAGGGTTCACTGGGACAGCAGTGCTGCAAGGAGCATTTCCAGCTTGCACTGTTACCCCTGTGCCCCGGCACAGGGCTGCTGTTTGCAGATAAATCCCAAATAACGTGACCAGGGCGCTGGGAGCGGGATCTGCTCCCACCAGTATTAAAGGGCGGGTGGGCTCAGTGCCACAGCTGCATCCTGGGCACCGGCTGAGTGTCCGTCCTGCCTCCCCCAGGGTCAGTTCCTGTGCCTGGCCATCCGGGATGGGAAGCTGGCGCTTTACTATGATTTCAGCTCTGGCCTGGAGATGGCAAAACCGAGCAACTCCTCCTCTCTCACCATCAGCAGCACCACAAACAAAGCGGTAAGAGGGAAGAGGGCTCGCTTGGAGGGAGGGCTCCTCATCTGGGGTGGGGAGGCACATGGATCCTTGTTTTTTTGGGGGAAGAGCTGCAAGAAGATTTTTGTCTTGAGCCGTTAACTAGACACCCTGTCCTCTCCTCTGTGATGGGACCTAATTGCCCCAGACTGATGGATCATTTCTCTGCTCTGTCTCCAGATCCAGATTTTCCTCCTCAAAATGAATAACAAGAAGCGCATCCTGGTGCGGGTGGAGCGCCTCACCATCTTTGTGGTGGAGCAGGAGAACTCCCTGGAGAACGCTGTCTCCTACTACCTGGGGGGTGTGCCCCCAGCTGTGCTGCCTCCCAGGTGGGTCCAGCCTGCAGTGGGGTGGAACAGTCAGCATGTTCCCCTCCAGAGTCCCTGCTGGTGGCCCTGGCCCTTTCGCAGGCACATCCAGGGCTGTTGGAACCCTGCTGAAACTCTGGGGGAGAATTTCCTCTCCCTGTCCATCATCCTGAGCTTTTAAGGGTGGTAACTTCTTCATCTCTGGTGAGGGATGAGGTGCTGGTGGGTGTCCCCAAGTCTTCCTTTGCCATGCTGGGTGCTTTGAAGCAGCCTTGGCACTGGAGATACCTGTGACCATCACAGTTCTTGCTGTGTCTGCCTGGGGCTGTCCTGGTTAACCCTGCCTGCTTCTCCTGCAGTTTGAAAGCTCTCTTCCCCACGGGTGGGCCCATCCGGGGCTGCATGAAGGGCTTGAAGGCTCTTGGCAAATACGTCGACCTGAAGCGCATGAGCACCGTGGGCGTCAGCTACGGGTGCACCTCAGACCTCCTGGTGAGCACAAAGCCCTGGCAGCCTGGCCAGCGTGCTGGGGGAAGGGTCTGTCAGGGAGGGGGAGAGCAGGACCCCCAGGACAGGCCCCATCTCCCCTCGTTCACACAGGAACAGGGATAAATGCCCCCAGGTCCTCAGTGCAGAGGGGTGATGGTGAGGTGCTTGCTGCACGTGGTTGGCCATAGCACCGGCCAGACCCAGCAAGGAACAGAGCTCCTCACTCACCTCCCAGCACCCCAGCAAGGCCAGGGCCAGGCTCCCACCTTACCTCTGTGCTGTCCCTCACAGGTTGCCCGCTCGGTCAGCGTCCATGGCCACGGCTACCTGACCCTGGCTCTGACCGATGTGCCGGGGCTGCGGGACTTCTACAGCGGCTTCAGCTTCCAGACGAGCCAGCGCGAGGGGCTGCTCTACCACCACTCCACCCAGGTGGGCACCTGCAGGCCCCAGATATCCTGGCAGTGCAGCTGTGGGGAGGGTGCTGCTTCCCCTTGGGAACGAGGGGATTTTGATGGGGCCAGGGTGTGAATCTGCAGTGAGATCTGCACCCTGAGCTCCTGGAGAGCAGGAAGTGGGCTCTTCCTTGGGGTTCAGCTGCTGAGCTGCTGGGTGATGCTTTCTGCAGGAGGGGACGTGCCAGGTGTCTCTCCAGAGGGGCCAGCTGGCCTTGAACCTGCTGGGCAGCGAAGTCACCACTGACAGTGCCTATGCCGATGGCAGGGCCCACTACGTGGCCTTCTACAGTGATGCCCGTGGGTACGTGTCCTGCTGTGGGTGCTGCTGGGGGGCCGGGGTGCCCACAGCCACGGGGACCTGCTGAGCCCCTGCTGCCACCCCCAGGGTCCGGCTGTATGTGGACGACGAGCTGCAGGACACCAGGACAGGCCCCGGGCCCAGCCGGCGGCAGCGGCGCCAGGACGGGCGCCGGCTCTTCCAGCTCGGGGGTTCACCGGATCCAGGTGCCCTCGGCAACCTCACCGGCTGCATCGGGAACGTCTTTGTCAAGCGGTGAGTGACCCCGTGCCACTGCCAGACAGCAGGGCTCGGCCCCTTCGCACCTCCCAGCTGGTGTGACGAGGATCTCTTCTCCCCGTGTGTAGGATGTCGGAGCCACAGATGGTGGTGGACCTGCAGCAGAATGTGGAGAGCATCAACGTCACCATGAGCTGTCCCTTGGGTGAGGAGTCACAGCAGCTCAGAGTCACTCCAAAGAAGGACAGGCGGAAACCCAAGGTACCAGCTGCTCCCAGAACTCCCCTCATCCTCCTCAGATGCCACTGCTCAGCTCTGCTGGCATGTGCAGGGATGCTCCCCTCACTCCATTCCTGGTGCACACTGTGTAGGGGCTGGGCAAGCCACCAAAGGGCCGCCGCCACGACCAGGACGGGCTGTGCCAGCTGCACCCCCAGCCCCGCGCAGCCAGGGGCACGTTCCGCTTCGGGGGGGCCCCGAGCAGCCGCTGGGAGTTTGATGAGATTCCAGCCTCCTTTGGATGGAGGTGAGCCTCGCCCACCCCGTGCAAACCCGGCCCTGGGATCACAGCCCGGAAGCACGTGTCCCTTGCAGTTGCGTGAGAGCCGGGTGCTCCCATCACTCTCTGTCCCTGCAGGTCCCATTTCTCCCTGGAGGTGAAGCTGAACTCCTCCAGTGGGCTGCTCTTCTACGTGGCGGGCGAGCGGGGCTCCTCCATGGCTCTCTTTGTCTCCAATGGCCGCTTCGTCTTCCTGGTGGACACGGGCAGGCGCCGGCTGCGCGTCCGCAGCAAGGACAAGTACCGCGACCGGCGGTGGCACACGGTGAGCGGGGCTCGGGCCTCAGCAGGACCTCCCTGCAGGGCTTGGCTCAGTGCAGGCCTGCTCTGGGCATCGCTTCCCGATTGCACGTGGGACACTGCAGTCCCAAGGGAGCAAAGGGGACAGGGAAAACACAGCCAGGGCCAGCTGAATCTCTGAGCTGAGGCCTCCCTTCCCTGGGCACAGCCCTGGGGCTCCTCCCAACCTGGGAAGCCCCCAGTTGTTGCGCTGACCTTTGCTTCCTTGCAGGTCTTCTTCAGCAGAGACCAGAGCCGGGCCCAGCTGGTCATCGATGGGCTGCGAGCCCAAGGTGCTGCGGTGGCCAGCACAGGGCTCTTTGTGGCCCAGACCCCCTTGTATGTGGGGGGAGTCCCAGCTGGAAAAGCCAAGGCTCACATACCGGTAAGGGCTTGGCGGTCCCATGGCATCGCCCTCTCTGCCTGTTCCCAGTCCCATGGCACCACCTCGTGCTGGGTGCTTTTGCCCCCTCTATGCTCAGTCGTGGCCTCTCTCCACAGGCTGCATCGGCCTCCAGCTTTGACGGCTGCGTGAGGAACCCCCAGCTGGACGGGAGGCCCCTGGGACCCCCCTCACGCACCTTTGGGGTGACACCATGCTACGAGGGTGCACTGGAGAGCGGCGTCTTCTTCGCCACAGAGGGCGGGTCCATCGCCTTAGGTGCCCCACGGCGGGCTGGGGCTAGGAGGAACACATCCCACAGGAATCCCCTTGGTCCTCTCCTCACCAATGGCATTTCTCTTCCAGCTGATGCAGTGATGACTGAGCAGGACTTGGCGGTAACCCTGGAGGTCCGTCCCCGCAGTGCCTCTGGCCTCATCTTCCACATCGGCACGAGGAGAAGCCACCATCTCCTGCTCTACATGGAGGAGACCAAGGTACTGGGAGGGTGGCTTCCCCACAGGTTTCCAGAGTCAGTGGGGGTCTCCTGCCTGTCCCTCTCAGCTCTCCAGCTCTGATGGGTTTGTCTCACCCCAGGTCACTGTGAGAGCGAATGCTGGGGCTGATGAGTTCTCTGCATCGGTGACGTGCCCAGCTCTCTGCGACGGGCAGTGGCACACCATCGCAGGTGAGGTGACAGCTCCCTTGGTTCTGTGACTCTGCTCCAGCCCTGCTCAGCCCACACCTCCTAGGGGAGCTCAGGGCAAGCTCATAGGCGATTTAAAGCCTATCCCCCTGCTGCATGCCCTTAGTTTGGGAGTTTGTAGCTGCCATGAGATCAATTTCCTAATAAATAAGAGTTCTTGCCTGATCTTAGCACTGTCAGATCTGGTGGGCAGGAGAGACAGGTTGTTTTTCCACATCTTGGAGCAGCTGGCAAGGCCAAGGATGTGGCACAGGACTTGATCCATCCTGGACTGTGTCCAGCTTCAAGTGAAAGCCCAGTTTGCTTTGATGTCGAGTGTGTCCAAAGGGCTCCAGGCCCACAGCTGGGAGCAGGGATTGCAGGATTCACACCTGTACAGGAAACTCAGCCTTTAACGTAGCTGCCATGGAGCAGGTGTGTTTCGCATCAAGCCCTTTTGGGGGCTGGGGGCACAGCTGCAGCCCCACCTCAGCACTGCTCTATTTTAAACCCTCATCTGTTCAACCAGCGCTGGGTGAGGTTTTGGGGGAGATTGTCCAGACTCGGGGCATTTCCCAAGAGCCAGGCCAGGCCCTTTGACTCTCCCAGTAGTTTTACTCTGCTCCAGCACTGATCTAGGCTGGAGGGCAGAGGTGGGCTTGCTCCCTGGGTAAGGAGGAAGAAGCACTGACTGTTGTTTTCTTTTGAAGTTACCAAATGGAAAAACATAATCCAGCTGGATGTGGACATGGAAGGCAACCACACAATGGGAGCCAGCCAGCCTCCTGCACCCAGCACAAGGGCGACCTTCTCCCTGGGAGGGCTGCCAGGTGAGTTGGGAAAGACGTGCTCCAGGATGAAATACCCCAAGGACAAGGGAGATAATATTCCTGGTGTGAGGAGAAGGTATTGAAGCATTTGCCAGATTAATGCCTGCATTTCCTTGTTCCTTCTGCAGAGACAGACAAGGCCAGCACGGGGCTGCTGTTACCTCCCCTCCCTCACTACGTGGGCTGTGTCAGGAACCTGCTGATTAACCAGAGGCACGTGGACCTGCCTCGAGCTGGGACTGCCCGGGGCTCTGTGGGCCTGAAGGGCTGCCCCGTGCTCTAAGTGCCACATGCACGGACAGCCTGAGGGACAGAACGCTGCTCCGGCCCCGGTGTCACCACTCGAGAGCACTGACCGTGCTCGGACACACTTATCTCCAGTGACTGCAGGCACAAGTCTGGGCCAAACCAGAGGGGCCACAAATCCCAGGGGAAGGAGGGCAGGGGAGGACAG
This sequence comes from Dryoscopus gambensis, assembly GCA_013389985.1. Taxonomy (NCBI): domain Eukaryota; kingdom Metazoa; phylum Chordata; class Aves; order Passeriformes; family Malaconotidae; genus Dryoscopus; species Dryoscopus gambensis. Next base: position 837,714 of record WEIT01029663.1, on the reverse strand, counting down.
TTGGGGAGAAGGGGGCACTTTGGGAACGTTTCACAAATAGAACCAAAAAGTTGGAGCGGGATGTGGCGACAGGTGAGTCCTTCCTGGGTGGTCAGGGATCTGCAGCAGGGCTCGTGCTGCCCCGTGGCTCATGGTGGGAGCAGGGGCTGGAGCACAGAGCCGCCCTGCAGCACGTCCTGAATTCTGTTCCCTTCGCCCCACACGTACAACGCACATAGATTTAGTTCACCGAACACTTGAGGCTATTAATAAACTGTCACAGACTGTCTGCTGATAAAGGCTGCAGGCAGTTTCTGTTTTATAATAAATGCAATTAGGACAAACTGGATTAATTCTGTCGGTTTTGGGGTTTTATAAGCGAGGGCACATTGAACCTCCCCCCAAGGGCAGTCTCAGCGCACCTGCTACTGCTACGCAAAGAGCTCTGCAAGGGGGAACTTGGACAACATTCTGTTCGCAGAATTGGCATCTTCTTATCAGAGTAATTTATAAGAATCAAAAGAAGAACAGAATAGGTGGGAGAACTGCTGAGGGAAAGCAGAAAGGCACAACCACCACTGGCTCTGCACTTGCATTCAGCACTGGTAGTACACTGACAAAAGTCCCGTTGTGTGAAGCAAGAAACTACTGCGTGAAAGGGAAGAAATGGAAAGGTTACCTCCACATCTGGCCAGGTGTGCAAGGTGGCACCTGGCCCTCATCCGCCCTGAATCCTGCTCAGCCTCCCTCAGCCCTGATGTGGTGCAGTCTCCACTTGAAGCAGCTTTTTTCTCCCAGACACCCAGTTCACTCATGCACTTACACGTCATATATATATTTGTGTGTGTATATATATCTCTGGCCACTTGGGGACAAAATCTTGCTTCTGAAACGGACTTGTAACTTATATCATTATATTGTGGGGTTTTTTTATGAGGGGTAAATATTGTAAAATGGGTTTTTAACATGTCCATCTTAAACAACTGTAATTATGACCTGTTTTTAAGTTGTAGTATTAAAAGATGGTCTTTGTAAATCACTGGTACATACTTTGGAGTCAAATAAAGTTTTATGTTACTCTTTTTCAATGTACCTGGGGAGAGTAAGCATGAGGCTGATGAGCTGGAAAAGAGATAATCAGCACCAAAGGGATTACTGTACAGATTGGAAGGAACAGTATGGCAGATAAAAGAAAATTCCTTTATTTGTAGATTTATATAAGCATAATATGAAGTTAGTAATCCTACTGCAGTTGCTTAAGTTAGTATCTAGGAGTATCTGTAAGGAAGAGCAAATAACTTAATCTAAACTCATATCTTCCTCTTCATCTTTCTTGTCCTTAGAGTCTCCTTCCTTTTGGTCTGACTTGACACTGTTCTGCATTGCTTTGGCAAAGGCTTCTACATCTGGAAGTTAAGAACGCAGGTTTATTGCATTTCCTGGGCTGGTGCTTGTTGTCCACACAAGGTTAAAGCTTCGTTACTTAGAAAGCAAACAGCTGCTTTAGTATGAATTAGCAGGGAGCAAAATTTTAAATAGTAACACAGATCCAGATCTCTCTGACACAGGATTTTATGCATTTTCACTGTGCATGGGCAGCCTAAGACCAGGATTCCTGCAGTAAAGGGAGGGATGCTAAAACCTCATTAGGGAAAAGGGATACCCCCTCCCCCAGAGCTGGCCCTGACTCTTCACTATTTCAGATGAATCATTACAGACTGCCACAAGAAAGGCATTCCTGAACAAGGTGACTGTGACACCTCCACAGTCCGTTGCGTCTCTAGCAGGAAAACAAGGCCAACACATCTCTGCAGAAGCCCATCCTCTCTAATTGCCCATCACACCTCCCTCTGTGTCTGCTGGGAACACCTGTAGCACCTTCCCTTTCCTTGTAAACATCACTGCACGACTCAGCTTTGCAGAGTTAGAGAGAAGCTGATCCTTACACCCCACACCCTGGCTGTGTGCAGGGCCAACACCCCCAGCAACCCCCTCCCCTCCCTCCTGCTCCCACCAGCACCAGCACTCACCGCCTTTATTTGCTGCATCTACTGCCTCTGCAGGGAGCCCGAACTGGCTCATGAGTGGGCCCAGCTGTCCTGAAGCTAAGGCAGCACTGAACATGCTCAAAGCCTGTGAATTGGAGTCAACAGCATCAAAAGAAAGTTTGCATCAGATTCCCGCAGCAGTAACCCCAGGAGGAGAGCAGTCCTGTCAGGGCAGGGCTTGGGAACAGATATGCAGTAAAATAATCGCCAGTTAAATGTCCCTCACTTCCTTTTGTCTCGATGGAAGTTGCTACAGTTTAATCTAAAACAAATCATTTAAGCTACTGAAATTTGCAAACTGACAAATTTTAATCAATTCTCTAAGACACCAGCTCTTCTCACACAGTGTCCTGGAATTACAGACTGGTGTTTCAAGGGATGTAGTGCAGTAACCATGAGCATCACTTCCCTTCAGTCACCTGAAATTACCTTTAAGGAGTGCCACTTGTTGAAAGGGAATAAAGAATCTGCTACTACTTCTGTCATTTGCCAGAGAGCATTTATAGTAAAGAGAAAGGTAAAGCCCAACTCCAAAAGAAAATGTAAAAACCATTTGTGCTTGAGTGACTGCAGGAAGGAAGAGCTAGTGTTCCATTAAACCATGTCCCTCCTCCCCTCCACTTGTACTGAGCAACTTCCCACTCTGGACAGTGCCAGGAACCTGGAAAAGCAGGGCAAGGTGAATCAGGAGGATGGGGAAGGGGGAAGGAGAAGTGCACTTTCCCCCAGAGCCAGGCATCTACCTGCTGGAACTGAGGAGACGTCAGGGTGTTCTGGATCTCTTCCGCAGTCTGTGGCAGGGATTCCCCTGAGGGAAGGTAAGGCATCAATCGCTCCTGAACTTCAGCGTTGGCCAGGATGGGAGCCATGATCTCAGGAGTCAGAACAGCTGCCAGGTCCACTAGGAAAAAACAAAGGGTTGACCATTAGACTACACCCAAAACCCCATGTTTTTGTCATGTAAATCAAATTATCTAGTCGGGGTCTGAGTATTAAAACTTATTAGCACACTGCCACCATCTTTTCTTCCTCTCAGTTTTGGAGTGAGAGTAAGTCTCCTGAAGCAGCCAAGAACANAGACCTTTCAAACCAATGTGGAACAGGACAGGACAGTAAAACAGCTCCAAAGGACTCTGGGATCCAACAGCTGCCTGGCCAGAACATTGTTACCTTGCTGTCCTCCTGCTCCAGATGGCACATTCATAGTAGCTAAAATGTTCTGAAGGTCACTCAATTGAATGGGCTGGGTTGGGCTTGTGGCTGAGCTGGTTCCATTACCCGAGCTGGGAACGGGGCTGGGACTGGTCACGGAGGCAGCCGCAGGAACGGACGGGGCAGGCGTTACACGGGTGGAAGAAGTCGTGGAAGATGGAGTCACTGCAGCTGACTGGCTGCGAGAGCTGGGCAAGATAATTAGGATAATTAATTCCCTGCAAAAACCTCTTGTATTCTGAAAAGCTTCTTTTCAAACCCTTACAATATGAAAAAACTCCTACCTCATTTTAGAGAGGTAATAAGCAGCCTGCTTATTCCCACCATACTCCCCATTCAATAGGCCAGGATTCTTCCCACAGAAGCACCAAGTTCACATGACAAAAGCCCTGCAGGCCCAGGGCAGACAAGGCCTCCTACCTTGAGGATGAGCTGCTGGTCGGGGGTCCCCCACTCCCGAGCAGACTGGCCAGCCCAGGCCCCGTCAGCGCGCCCAGCCCACCTTCCGTAAACATAAAAGAAGAACAGGTTTAGACATTTATTTCTTCATGTTTTCTGCACCTCTCTTCTCTGGAGAGGCTGCTCTTGCACCTGAAAGGTTTTATTTGCTAAAATAGAGGAGGGGGTGAAAGAGCCCAACCCACCCTCCCATCCCTTTCTGTAAATTAAAAGAAGCTTGTTTTTCTGATCTTGCATCCCCATTACAGAGCTGAACATCTCAGAAATGACTCAGTTTCTAGGTGTACACAAGGATGAAGTTACTCCGGTTTGTGCCATACGTATATCATTGCATCACAGCCCTCTTCTCTCATCTGCTATCCCAAAAATCCAACTTTTCTATGAACTTTAAAGCCAAGGCCCTCAGCAGAAGATCCCAGAGGCGTCTTTGAGTCGCCATCACTCTCTCCCCACACACCAGGGGTTTGCAGCTTCAAACCTAACGCAGAGATGCAGCAACAGAATCAGCCAAGTTCTTAAACACTTCACAGGCAAAGGAAGGACAGCTCCAGACACCAAATGCTCCCAGGGGAGCAGCCAGCAGGAAATCAACACCCCTATGCCAAAGAAACCACAACGAGCCTCCTCCATCACACATCCCAACTACCAAGGACTTACTGCAGGGTCAAGAACCTCAGCTGGGAAAAGGCCTGGCTGCTGGGCCCCCCGGAGTTGTCAGGGATTCGACTGTCCCCCTACAACTCCTTTGAGCCACATCAGCCAAACACTCAATTTACCACGTCTCCCATCAGTGCCTCCCTGCACCACACCTAATTACACACACAAAGCACCTGCATTTCTCACCCAGCTTTGGGAGCACCTGGCAACACAGGACAGAACAACAGCACTCCGTGAGCAAACCGGCGGCCAACTGCAGCTGCAGACCCTGCAGGTCAGTCCCTCCTTGTACAGGAACAATCCCATGGAACCAACACTTCCTGTCCCTCATCCCAGAGCTTCCCCTACAGCAGGCACGGCAGGTGGAGCTCACCTGGCTGCACCACACACGGCTCTGCTCCATTTCATGGTAGGAGTGACCTAGGAGCAAGAGAGCTCCTTTGGAGCTCTGCAGAGCCCCAAGAGATGCAAACCAGATGTGAAGAAGACAACACTCCCAGGGGAAATGATCCCCAGGGATTCACCACAACCACTGATTGCAGAGGCAAGCAGATGGTTCTCTTTCTGTTACATGTCAATCTGGCTTATGGCTGGATGTAAAGGCAAAGAAAGAAGAAGTGTTGAGAAAAGGAGGACAGTCTCAGGATGAGGTGAAGCTTCAAGAGGAAGATCATTTCCAAACACATCCTAAAAGGCCAGAACCTTCCAACAGTAACGAGCAGGGGCTGGAGCACAGAGCCACCAATACGAGACTTGCATCTGAAGCGAAAAAGACACCAGTCAGATCCACAAAAATGGACTTCTGAGCTTAAGCACAGAACCTTAGTCACTGCCATCTGTGTTCCGTTGCCTAGTTCCACTCGAAGGTCTGACCTCTCAGAAAACGCTCCTGGAGCACAGACAGCATTGAGAGCAGACCACAGCAGGGACTCCAACACGGCCCTCAGCCCCTTCAGCAACCAGTGATTCCAGCTCTCCCCAGGGCAGGAATTTCTCTCCTGCCCTGAGCCTTGCCCCTCTGACTGGGCAGTGCTGTGGGGTGGGACCACTCCGAACTTCCCCTTGAACTCTTTCTACTTTGCACACAAATACTCACTGAATCAGAGACAAGCAACCCCACAGCTTGGTAACCAGCATATTCACCAGGAACAAATCACTGGTTTTTGACCCCTGCTCCAGTGAATATTTAGGAGGAAGAAAAGGAGTAGAAAAAAACAAGGGGAAAAAAAAGCAGAAGATTCAGTGCAGCAAGGAGCAGAACCAAGGTTCCTCGCAGATCAAGCCCTGAGATGAGTGCTGTGTAGAACATGGTACCCTTTTTCTGTCCCTGAGCTCATCTCTGAGGCAGGGCCTTGCCTTCTCACGTGAAAGAAGCGCTATTGAGATCAATAGCACTACTTGAAAATATTGTCAGGTAAGATTTAACCTGGCAGGAGAAAATACCATTTTGGCATAAAGATATTAAAGCATTTTACCAAGTCCTCCTAAGCCCGTTGGTCCGATCAGCTGCATGAGCTGGTTATGGCTCATGTTTCCAAGAAGGCTTTGCAAGCCACCCTCACCTAAAAACAAAAACATTCTGAAACACAACATATTCACATAGTTTTTTTTCACAGCACTCCGGCTCAAACAGCAGGAGATTAATTGGCATCACATTCCGTATGGAAAAACAGTTTCAAGTGTTTACTGATTCATCATCTTCATAAAAGATAAATGTAACTTGGCTTCATAAAGAGGTAAGACTCCAGAGAATCTACTGGAAACAAAGAGATTTCTCCTGGCAGTCTTAACTTTCAGCCTACACCTATTTTAACAGCACAGTTTATTCTACTAAAAGCACATTTATGCTTCTGGTATCAACATTGTCCCCAGCTCACCCTCCACAGCCATCAGGGATTTCTTCCTATGGAACTCTAGGGGCTTATTCTAGACATAAATTAAAAAAAAGAAGCCTCTGACATGAAGGAGCAGAGAATGGACTGTACCTCCTAGTGCTGAGAGCTCGTGGCCTCCGCTGGCATTCCCACCCAATGCCCCTGGCATGGGGGGATTGTTGAGATACTCATTCACCTTACGGCAGTGCTCCTCATCCTTGTCTGTCTTCGGTTCCTGCAAGAGAATTGCTCTTGGTGTGAGTCATACTGGGGGCATTTTGATCCAACACCTTTGTCATTGGCTTCCCACAAACCTGCATCCAGAAGAAGAGTCGTTTTGATCCCGCCTTGAACTTCAATACATACACACGGCCCGTGGTGCACTGAGGGACTCTCTTGAACTCACAGTCATCAGGAAAAATAATCAAATCCTGGAAAGTGTGTCAGGAGAAACAAATATTTGAGAAACTACATGACAATATTCCTTTTCACCTCTCAAAGCCCTCTGCCCTCCTCCACAAACTTTTTTCCATCTGGTCCTAAGAGCAGAGAGGACGTGGAACTGCAAGTCTGTCAGTGACATTCTCACCCTAATTTGTCCTGGAGGAGCTCTTTCCACAGTGCCGGCAGATCAGAACATGATGTAACACCTCAGCACTGAAACACAAGCTCATACTCACATCCTCAACGTTGCCCGAAGTCCTGTCCTTCCAGCAGAAGTGAATGAGGGAATCGTCGGTTTGCTGGATGTAAACAAGGCCTTTTCTCTTGTCTGGAGTTACAGTGCTGCCTTTCAGGGACATCTTCCCTGCCCGAAATTCCACCAGGTATTTGCTCGAGGAGCCACGAGAGCCTGGCACCAGGCTTGGAAATAATGCACCTGACGACATCCTGGAAAGAGAGAGAGCAGCAGGTGTGATGAGAAAGAAACCTTCTTACATCCTCCCTTACCAACATCAAATTTCAACCTTAACCAGGTGGCTCCACAAAAGCAATCTGTCCCACTGCCGGCAGAATTCCAGGGTGATTCGACTGAGCTAAAGCGGAACCCTGGATAAAGACAGGAGGCTCTACAGTCCTCCACTAATAAAGCAGAGCCTGTGTGCTGAGGCATTTGAAAATGAAGCCAACGTCCCCCGGCGCTTCCTTCTTCAGTCCGAACCACGGTTCAAAGCAGGAAGCCCTGCTTATCTTCAGACTGCGGCTCCGGCACCCCCGCAGAGCTCTGTAGGCTGCCCCGTGTCACCCCACGGTGACCCCTCACGGCGACCCCCCGGCCCTCCCCTCCCGCACTGACGGACCCGCGGGCCTGGCGGCGATGGCGGGCCCGGCCGG
>WEIT01029663.1:817957-829878 GCA_013389985.1 Dryoscopus gambensis | reverse complement strand
ATGACCCCCTCACTCCCATCCCGTCCCTCAGCCCCGGCTCCATCCTCAGCCAAGCACAGCCCGGGGCCAGCGCGTCTCCAACAACACCTTTATTCCCGTCACAGCGGCACGGAGCGGCGCCGGCACAGGCAGGGAACGGTTACAAGAAATAAATCCTTCCACGGAGGCGGGCCGGGCCCATGCCCAAAGCCCGGGTCGCCTCACGGTATTTCAGTATTGCTTCCCTGACTCAAATCCCACGGGTTCCCAAGGAGCCGGCGGTGTGCGGTATGGGGCCTGGCCAACACAGGTGTATTCCCAACAGGAGCGGCATCATTGGGCAAAGAGTCTTGGATTTGTTTTTTAAAAGCGGTTTTCAACGAAAAATTCACTGGGAAATTGTTTTTAATTATTAAACAAGAATAAATACTTATTAGTTTTGTTCTCTCTGGGTAATCTAGCTAGGATAGATGGTTCCTGTCCTCGTTAATCCGGGCGACAAGAATCCTCTAAATGCCAGATCCGTGAAAAGCTGCTCCGCATTTACAGCAGGAGTCACCTCCAAGACACAAATGCTGTACAGCAACTACAAAGCTAACTTTCACATTCATAACATTTTTTACCAGAAGACCACTCTCTCCCCAACTCCAGCTCACACAGGGCCTCTCCATCGTCACGCCAGTGTGAGGTCTCAGTGCTGGGAGCATTCCCAAGGCTCTTCCCACTGCCAATTCCCGGCCACTGCAGGTTTCCGACCCGGCACCACGGGCACCACACAGCCCCCGCTGTCCTACACCCCCACACGCTGCAGGGCGCAGGTGCTGAGGAACAGAGTCCACCACAGTCGGACCCGTCCACCCAGGGCTGGAGGTGTGCAAAGCTCCAATTTAAATCATCTTTGTCCAGTGAACATCGCGATAAAATCAAGGTACGGCCCCAGAGCTGGCTGAGCAAAGCCAGAGTCCCCCACCAGCTGCTCTGCATGAGTCTCACAAAAATCTCTGTCACCATCCAGAGGCCCAAAGGGTATTTATTAAGTATTTATTATAATTTCTTTCTAGCTGGTTTCTCTATGTAGCTGTATTAACATATACTAACACAATTATCTTATATACAGTGTTTAATCAAGTTATAAAAGTGACATTCTTTCAAAAGGTGCAAAGTTATTAATGTTTTGACACGTAAACTACTGACGCGAGATCTGCATCGAAAATAAAACTTTTGGACTTTGAGAGCACTAGGAATGCCAGGGCTGGCCAAGCAGAGCCGTGTCAGCAGCGCGGGGAAAGGGTTCTGAAAGTGTTGCCCATGAAGAACAATAAATTAGAAGAATGGGTTTGGAACTAATCTGAAATTTTACTGAAAGCTTTAGACTAAAGGAAGGGGAAAAGGGGGTGAAGATGTAACTAATGAAGTGTTTTTACATTGGAAATGTTCCCAGTTTCTTTTTATATCCCATGAAGATTCTATACTGAAGTCTGCATTAAACACGTTGGTACAATTGTTTTGTACTTTCACATAATGACAAGGCTTTGGGTCTTTGAATTTAAATCCTGGCTTAGACAAAAGGGATGCTAACCTGTACACCTCCTCTTAGAAACAGAACATCTGTACAGTTTTTTTCCATTCAGGCAATTTCTATTTATATGCATTGTTTTAAAAAGACCAATCCAGCATTAAACATACTATGTAGTTTAAGCAAGTTTCAAACTCCCACTGGTCTAGTATGTGATTCCTTTCAATCCTCACCTAACAAAAAATTCCCTATGGCATGTGCAGCGAGTTTGGAAAGGGGTTACAGCGACTGACACTGTCGTTAAAGCTCAGGTTTTTATCAAAACTATTTTTATGCTGTTCCATGTGGATCAGCAGTGTCTTTTCAGAAGTGTCTGTGTCCTCACTAGGAACAAACACAACTCCAACTGTGCCACTAAGTCCTGCTCAAGTTCTGAGGACTTCCATCAACACAAGGTATGAATTTTGTTACAGAATCAAGTTGCCATGAACAACATTCAGGTTATGTCCTTCCTTACTGACTTGAAGTTTTACAGCTTCTCTTATTTTTTTAATGAAGACAACTAAATTTCCCCCAAATTTAATCTAATTGTTGTACACATGATTTGATAGAAGAATTCCTCTATGAATATGTTAATTTTCTTTTGCTTTTTAATCCTGCGGCTGAGAGAGAAACACTTCAAAAATCTACTTTCTGGATGAAATCCCAGATGTTTTGGACATAAAACAGACCAGTTCTTTCTTGTACTCTTCATGTTGCTGGCACTTAACACCAACAATTTCTAAATTACTGTGAATTTCACAGCCACTCTCTGTTTTTGCCTGGTTACTCAACGAAAAACTTTCATAAAAGAAGCAGCAACATTAGCATTAATTACTGGACCTAATTTTTCAAGCCTCTCTCCCCACCCTGCCTCCTGAAGTGTACCACTTGAAAGAAAATGAATGCATCAGTTCAGTAATTGATTATTTCCAGTACTATATGGCTTTGATGGTTTGATATGGAACAAAAAAAAAAATCCCACTTTTTGACATCACGTGCTCACAGGAAACTTGTAATAGGTGTAACTCTGCCAAAGCTTTAAATTGTTTCTGCTTTTTCACAACATACAAAACAGACATGACCTAATAATGAGAAACATGCAAACCAAAACGTCCCCAAAACATGAACCTGTGTGGATACACACACGGAAGTGCTTCCAAAGGAAAGTTTAGTCTAGAAGCATACACAGTGCCAAAGCTGCCAAAGGTAGTGCAGAAGAGTTAAGCCTCCAAGTGGTAGCAAGCAATATATTGTACATTGTAACCACCTCGACATTCCTGCTATTGCTTCCGAAGCTTCTCCTAGGGCAAGAACAGCATTTGACCTCAGGAAAAGCACATTTCGGGTGTGCCCTTCCCTTCTCCTAAGGTATGCTCTGTGGGATTTATCACAGGTATACAGCTTAATGCTCACAGTGTCCCAAAGTTGTGAAGACTCTGTAACAGACAACTACAGTGTGAGAGGCTCGGGCTGGGTTTTGTGTGCCGAGTCTCTCAGTTATGGGATTGCAGAGAGGGGGCCGGGAGCTCCCGTCCCCAGGAGTGCTACATACAGTACGGGGAGCGTCACAGGACTGGGCTTGAGCCTGTCGGTACCATGTTGGCTTTTCATCCCTGCTCCGAGTGCCAAAAACTTCAGCTTCTTCACTGTTGTACTAAGTAACAAGGATATTATCGCTATTTTATTTAAGTTACGTAGTTTCCAAGGATGTTATGTGCTCTATGGATACAGCGTATCCTCCTGCCAGAGAAACTAGGGGAGGAAATGGAGAACCAACGGTCCCTCTGAAAATTAGTGAAAACTTGATGATTTCAGGTGCAGCTTTATGGAATGAGCACAGCAGTATTTAAATATTTGGCAATCCAACATTAGTGATAATTAAATCATTGATTGTTGACTGATAGAATTTCTGTTAAAATTTACTTAGAAAAGCTGGTTTTTGCTATCAACAAAACCAGAGTAACTGGCTTGGAATGAAATCTAGTAACTAGATGTCCAGATGAGATGAGCAGTTAGTTCTGGAATCTCAGTATATGTCTGGACAGTCTGAGAAATTTCTATCAAAATAGCCACCTGAGTACAGCCAATCTGGAGTCCCAGTGTATGGGTTAGTGCCTTGATGAAACCATCTGTAACACAAAAAAGAAAAAGGAGAGAAACAATAAAAGAAAAAAGCAAACAGAGTGAACAGTTATTAACAGGGGAAAAAAATCCCAACGTTGCTTCTTTCACGAAACATTCTAAAAATACACTGGTATTTCTTATCAAAAAAATTCTCAGGAAATATCCTGAACATGAAAAACATTGAACTTCCTACACAATTATCACCACCTTGTAGAGCACCTTCTTTTTTTAGCATCAAGTCAAGGAGTACAGAATGGATTTTAAAATTCCTGTCCTATTCAAAGTAAAAATAACACTGATACTCTAGTTTATCTATATTAATTTTTACTTTAAAAGGATGCCAAATCAGTTACACAATCATTTTTGGAAATTTGTCCCAAGAGGAAACAGTTTCTGTTCTCTGGAGCTATGCCCTGCAAAGAACATCAACAGCTGCTCACTTTTTAACCACGTTGACCAAAAACAATTTTATATTCTCTGGAAGAGATTTTTCAAGGCATTAACTGGAATTAATCTGTAGCTGCTCCTCCAGACTTTGGGAAAAGAATGCTTTCTCATCTGAATTTCATAAAATCATGAAGCATCCCAAAGTTCTTGCCTTTGAAGGAAGCAACTGCAGCGACTGGCCATGAGCACACACTTGACTGCACAGCACTGGCAGCTGTGCAAAGCAGCCTGTGGGAGCAGCAGCCAAATCACACACCACTCCCTGATGCACTCTGTGACTCAGGAATCACTTGAATATGCAATCGAAAAAGCAATTTCTGAAGTATCCAAGCCAAGAAATACAGAGTGTGAAAATAAAAGGCCCTAGAGGGCCACAATGTCTTGTTCAACTACCAAAAGCTGGACAGGAATTGGTTAAAGGAGAGATGACACTTAACATTTTATTAATTTTAACAAAAACATTACGTCTGTAGGTTTAAAAAAACCCCAAAAATCCAGTATTACCACAGGAGTTAATTATGACAGGTTTCAGCATTTATTATTAGATAATTTGTCCAGGACCGACTTATCAGCAATTTTGGCTTCCAGCTACATATTTAATTGTTGACCCAGCAATGCTTTCAGTGACACTACAAATTGCGCTGTCATGGAAGCAATCAGACACGTGCTGTCCTGAATAACAACAATTCAAGCAGTGTATCCAGCTATTCCAAGCTTAAAAAAATTCCCCCTTCCGTGCCCCTTACCGTGTGTGCCACTCCACCTCGTCTTTCGCACGCTCCTTGCGAGCAGCTCTTTGTTTCTCTTCTAGTCTCTCCTTCTCTTTGCTTGCCACATCTAATCAATGTTTCAAGAGAACTTGGTTACTTAGCAAAATAGAAACACAAATGTAGAAAACACAGGAAAGACCAGAGAAATGAAATAGAGTTCATTTAAGCACGAGAAAGCATTTGCTGTATGCAGTCTCAGGCAACGAAAACCTAAAGCCCATTTCAGAAAAGTTGCTGTGACAAACACAGAGCTGAAACTGAAATGTTGGTGTGTTATCTCTCAGAAGCACTGCACTGAGACAGCAGGAACAAACTCAGATTAGGCATGAGAGAGAGAGTGATTTTTTTCAGTATTTGGCCATGTGTTTCCTCTGACAAACACCAGAGCAGCAGAGCACGTCTGCTCACCACATGTCTCTCCAGACAGACTCCAGAGCAAGCGGAGCACGTCTGCAGCTCCCCCCAAGCTAACAAACATGCAAACACACCATAACACAGGAGAGCAGCCCTGGGATCCACCTGGGATGCATCTGCTCTCCCAGGCTTTTCTGGGAGAAAACAGACCTCATACACTGTTCATATGCATGTTCAGCGCACAGGATGAAAAAGAGTTAAGGCTGCTCTGGGAACCACAAACTGAAGGCAGAGTTTCCTGCATCGACCTCCCTTCAGCCATCCCTCCCAAACCTTGCTCATGTGCCAGTATTTCCTGCAGCAAACACACACCCATGTTCCCGTTCTCCATGTTCCTGATATCCGGCCGTAGCCGACAGTCCGTGGGAGCCAGTATCGCTTCCATGCCCTTTTCCAGCTCATTGAGACTCACTGCAAAGCTGGTGAAATTGTACATCTGCAAAGCAAATCGAAGAGAACACACAAGTTATTCCAGCAAAGCAATGCTGGATTCCCTACAATGAATGGATACAACAAAACTTCCAAGAGAAGCTGCTGAGTCAAACCTTCTCCCACTGGCTGCCCTGAAGGCATGGTTTGGTTCATACACCACCAGCTGGATTTTTTTGGTGGAGGGAAGGAATAAGAAAGGGCAGATGGGGATAGAATCACAGCTTTCATTTTTAAAGCATTTTTCATTTTGTTTGCTTCTGAGGATTAAGACAGATTTTCTACCAACTTGATATTTAACATCTTGATTTTTAGCAAAAAGCAAAACAAAACAAAACCACCCACACCTAAAAGACCAAAAAGTCTCGTTGAGCCTATAGAAATTAATATCCAGCTGCCCAGTTACTGCAGTCTGTGGCAGCTTGTCTTGGTACAGCAGGGCCATCCGAAGGGAATGTGTATCCATATTTTGGCCACTCTCAGTGCAAAGATCTCCCAGGCAGGTTAACCCAAGTGCCCAGATTCCCAGCTGCACTTGGGGCATGCATTCCTTGTGCCACCTCAGGCGCAGCAGGGCTGCTTTCAGCACAGGACTGAAGCAGAGCTTGTTGCAGTGTAATTTCAGTGCTGCAGCAAGAACTACCAGAGCCTGGCCCCACGCCAAGGAGTGACACTGTAACAAGGTTCCCTGGACAAGTCACCAGCAAGAGCAGGGCACGGGCTGATTGAAGCAGTTACCTGTGACGAGTTTGGTGGCCTACAATTTATTCTCCAGAGCAATTTACTGCCTGGTATGAACTGCACCGTGTCTTGAACCTCTGGCATATCATCAGCCTCATCATTTTCAGATTTAATATCTTCTTCACTCTGAAACAGAGATAACATTTGGCAGGGGAACAAAGGAGCATTGGATGGTTTCATCTAGAATTTTGCAGTGACTGTTGAAGAATCTGTTCACATTTGAGATACTGAACATTCCTTCTCTCCTCACTCTGTATACAGTCCCTCTCATTTTTATGTCTTGCTCCTGATACCCCCAAAAAGCCTCCCAACACTCAAATAAAACTTGATTATCTGTTTTAAAAGGATCAGTGATAGTAATAATAGTAAATTAATGCTTTTTAGAAGTATTTTCTCCAGCTGCCCCTTCTATCCTATGCCATAGCTTAATTTCACCTCACATGACCATTATTTCTTCAGATGCAAATGAGCCAAGACTGAAATTTACACCAGTTCCCAAGTCAGTTCTTAAGTCATAAATAGGGAACACCTGGTTTTGGATATTGCTTCATCATTTGCAAAACATTCGGACGTGTAGTTAAAAAAAGACAGGCCCTCGTTTCAGTCTGATTTCCTATGATCCAGACTCCAATCACAATTATCACTGCCAGTTTTCTCACTGTGAAGACTGTGTCCTTAAGTTTATGAATACAGTGTCTTTCCTTCAAAGTTCCTTTGTTACCAGCTGCACTGCTGTGCTGCACATATAAAAATCCAATGTTCAGGAGGCTGCTCTCAGAATCTGAGAGAATCTGACTCCTGCAGGACACAGACAGCTGCATTGTAGAATTTTAGAGGATTTCACCATGAGAACCCATTTAAAACCACAACAACCAGAAGGGAAGTTTGAGGCAATAACATCCTGGAGTAACAGTTTTCCTCACTCCCATCCCCTTTCTATTTTCTTTCTGCCCTCTCTGACATGGGTCATTTGTTTCAATCAAAAATACCCTACTAGGTTAAACAGGGCCTGTTTTATACACTAGAAAACAGCTCCATATGGTTAAGAGTCTAATTTCAATCATTTGGTTTGAGTATTCATTATTTTAAAAGACACTTCTAGGCTACTTTCCATGTCAACATCTGGTTTACTGTTAGACAGTTCCCCATCTAAATATAGTCTCAACAGGAAGGAAGGAAGGAAAGAAAGAGTTGATTTTCTTAAGATGAACAGAACCTTATTATTTTTTTAAAAAGTCAAAATATAAGCTTGTACCATGAGGGAATCCAGAGCCAAAAGCAAGCCCTGTTGTTGCTCTAAAAGTATTCACATCAGACGAGTCTAAAGTTTGAGCATCTTAACATCAAGAATGATTAGCTTCTGTCTAACTTTTCATTTTCAGTGAGTAACTGTTGATATCAGGAAACCCAAAGTCCTCTGCTGCATCATACAATATTTCCCATTTTCTGTGTGACACTGAGGATTTGGCAGCAACCTACCTGACACTGCTTTTATGTGAAGTAAAAACCCTGCACGTTTCCAGACCTCTTTGCTGTAAAGATTTTCTACATCATAAATTCTGAAAAGCTGCATCACCAAGAAGTGTATCTGACTTAAGCAAAATTATTATTATTTTTACTGCCCAAATCCTAGTATTTTTACTGCTGGAGTTGGCAGTAGAGCCACTTTCCTCATTCAAGGACTGGACAACATCAGCTTGGGGTTGATATTTGATGACTGACCAATCTCTAGCAGACACCATTCCTACGAGCTCCCTTCCATGCCAGCAGCTCCCACTACAGCCTGCAAGGCTCCAAGTGCCAAGTGCCTTCTCACTGCCCCATGCAACCCCTACCAAATGACAATTTTAACCCTTCATTCACCGAAATAAGAGGTTCTGATTTCATTTCTGACATTTCAGAATCTTTTCTCCCTAAAGAATCCTTCACCTTACCGACTTCTTCTTCTGCTCACCACCTCTCTTCTCACTCTTTTTGTAGGTCTCGTACGTGGTGGGATCAGTGCACCACAAACATTCTGTCCACTTGCCATAGATGACACACAGCTTCTTCCTGCTGCAGAGAAAGCAAAGGACACTGAGCTCCTCCTTCTTACTGAGCCGTCTAAGCCAAGCCCTGCAGATTCTGATCCATGTTAAATACCCAGCTTCCTACTTTGCTGCATTTTATGTTTCTATTTGCAGATTTCGCAGAATGACAGAATGGGTGATTCTTAGAAAACACAGATGTTTGATAAGGCAAAGAAAAGGTTTCAGCTCATTCCAGCCCTCCAGAACAGATCCTCATGACAGTCACATGCTTTTGCCACTGTTAAATGAATGTGGGCACATCAAAGCCAATTATAATAGAGACTCAGAGTCACAAAACAGGTTTGGGTCAATTAAAAACTTCTAACAGCCACATTGGCATTATTTTAAACTGAAGACCGGAATTATGACTGTACAATAGTGAATCAGTTGCAACTACTCTGCATTTTTCCTTTATTTCCAAAACCTGGACTGGAGAGTTTTTCTAATAATGTTTAAAAATCATCATCTTGGAATCAGGGGGTTTAATACTGACACAGAGAACAAAAATGGGCTACAAATTACATTGGTAGCAACTTTACAGTCACATCAGCTGTGGTCACTATGCCAGCAAAAGAAATACCCCAGGGTTCAAAAACAGAGACCAAGAGGCTTTTATCACTTACTGCTTGTCCTGGATGTATCCCTCTACTCTGTGAAGCTCTTTCCCAAACAGTCCACACGGTTTAAAATTAAGGACACATTTATCTCCAGTACTGTGGAGGAAATAAGTACATGCTTAGAGGAGCAAGCCCCTAAATACATCAGAAAATTTACTTTTTTACCTTATTTAGCTTTTTTTATACACTTTCAGTTAGCTGGTGGTTACTGATACACATATATAATTATTTTTATTTAACTATGGTTTATTATCTGACCAGGGCATTAAAAATGGCACACAAATTTCAAAATTCCAGAGAACTAACAAATTTTGTGCAAGTACATGAGAGAGGGTTGCAGATTTGATGCTATGAGAAGTATCAAACAGCAGCTTGTTGGACTGAAGCTCTCATTTATTGACAGAGAAACGTGTGCAGGAGTAATAGTTCTCACAAAATTCCCTCCCTCATCATTTAGAAGGTAATTTATTTTACATAAGTAAAAAGCTTTTATACAGGCAGCTGGCAGAGCCGTTGACACTCTCTAAGTTCACATTTCCCAATTCTGCAGTCATTTTTCTGTGCTGTGCCCTTAATTTAAGGCATTCTCCATTATCTAAACTAAAGTGACAAATCATAATCAACACTGTGGAGGTCCAATCTGCCTCTGACAATCATTCCATTTAATGGTTCTGGAGGTAAATTTAATTTCTGTTCTCTGTCAATAGGGCTGAATTTGGATGGGTAGCTCACAAATGTAAAACCTTTGCACTGCATAGGCCGTCTGGCTTTGTGCCTTTTCATTAACAATATTATGATAGTAAGCCCAGGCCTAGGGAGAGTTTGCATTTGTCAGAAGAAAAAAAAAAAACAACCCCACAAAAAGACTACAAAACCCCACAAGAGCTACAAAACAAAGCTCTGACAAAAATCAGATCTGCTCTGTAACACAAATGACCACAACAGTCCCTACAGCCCCCGGGTTCATGATCAGCATTACCTGTGATTTACAATTTCTACCACTCCGTACTGTTCTAACCACAGTTTACCAATAATTACATTATGTACACAACAGGTTGGATTTGTCCATGTGTAAGCTTCATTGTGCCTGTCAAGGAAATAAGAGAAAGAAATCATTTTCTGGAGCTTGAGATGGAATGCAAGCCTGTTTTCAATTTTGTTCATGGCAGGGCAAAATATTTAGCACTCCTCTGAACAGCCAGCACTCAGCTTCATAACAGAAGAGAAAGAGACTGCTCTTTACAAGCCAACAATGTGTTGTGTCCAAACATTAGTGCAAGTTAATACAGTGATATTACCCTTATGTTTTTCCCTTCTCACGTAAGTTTTACAGTTGCTGTGCCTTGGATTACAAATTTCAGCCTTACATGAGGAGCAGTTCAGGAATTCATCTTTTTGATTTGCACTTGTAAAGTTGTAAGTGATAAAACACAGTATTTGCAGGAGAACCAGACTAACAAACTCATGTCTAATAGTGTCTTTTACTCAATTGCTGCAGCAGCAGTAAATTGCATAAGTGGTTTCCACAAACATGCCACAAGTTTCCCCATCGGTATCTGAGGCCTGTTCTGGTGCCTCTGAAGGTAATTTGGGGGTGTAAGTGGTTTTTGCCCTTTTTTTAGTTTGTTGTTTAACACCAGTGGGACACAACAGCACTACTGCAAGCTCCACAAACATGACATTTCAAAATCCAGTTTCCTACTCAATTCCATCCTTTCCCCAAAGATTTACTGAGAAGAAGGAAAAATCCTATAATTGATTTTCCACGTGGTTTCATTTCTGGTTTATTGTTTTGTGGAAAGCTTTACAGGTGAGTTAACAGATTCTAAATCCTTAAAAGATGTTATTCTATAAATGAACAAAAAGGTAAACAACAGGATTCCTATTGTCACTAGCAGAGTCAAAGCCATCTATTCACACTCATCTTTCCATGCTGGTAGGAGAAATACTGAAATTACCTGGTAGGCAATCAATCCATCTTAGAGAAAGCCTGTAAACTCTATTTTAACACAAAATACAGAAAAAGCAGTGTCCTCTGTAAAAAGTGCCTTGTACTTCTACTTCCAGTGAGTATGGAGAGAACACTCCTATTTAATGTTCCCAACTCATCTGTCATTTTCCAGCACAGAGAAATAACAGATCATTGAAGTCTCACTATTTCCCACAGCTCCTTTTCTTCAAGGAGTCCTTAGAATAATGACTACTCTTCAGCTGGGGGAAAAAATACCAGCATCCCTCAAATTCATCTCCCCAGCCTTTAAACACAGTTTTATTCCTGAACTATTTTGACGCCAGAATAGCTTTACAGCATAAACCAAAACACAAGGCACTTATGGTCAGTGCTGATGAATTGAAGCACTTTTTGTGCTGGAGAAGTGAGGGAAAAGTGAATAGTCATGGCTAAGGCACAATGAAATACTGACTCACAGCTTTGCTTCCCAAACAGCTCCTTGTTCACCCAGGCCTTGAGCAGTTCTCTGACTCCTCAAAGCAGCAGAATGGTCTGAATCACAACACTGAGAGGCTCAAATTTGATTTCAACTTCTGCTGCTAACTTGAAGCAATTACTTTAAATAAATACTTTAGTTGTTTATATTCCAGTTTAAATCTCAGCCTTGATTAGGCTCAGCAAGAATTTTAATAGCCTTCTAAATAAAGGCTCTTGAGGAACAAACATGATTTTGGTAACACCTGCATTCTGCATTAACATTCACAGTTCCTTCTACTTTGAGAAGAAATTTTCTTTATTTCTATCACAATTTATCTCCAAGAT
>WEIT01029663.1:793780-817924 GCA_013389985.1 Dryoscopus gambensis | reverse complement strand
ACTTTTATGAACTTTGGACTATTAGATGCCAACAGCTCAAAAATTAAACTACTTCCAAAAGAAAGTACAGGAAAAGTCAGTGCTTGCTATGGCAGCCAAGTTGGTTTTTTATCGAAACCAAACGTCCAGAACTTTTTAAAGTCAACATCTCAAAACCACCTCAGAGTTAGGCCTCAGAAAGGCTTTTATAAAAGCACCAAGTGCAGAATACTTTATTTGCAACTGTTCTGGTGCACCCTCATGTCCCACTTGGGGAAGTTCCAGAGTCTTTGTGCCATCAGGGCACAAAACAACTCCTGGGACATCACATAATTTATGAGAGACAAGACTGGGAGCAAACTGGAGAGGCATTCTTGATTTTAGCAGGAAGCTGATCCTTCTCTGCAAGTGGCAATCCTGACAAGTTTCTCCTGTTCCCTTAACACACAGAACAATTATTGTGAGATGCAGGTCTTTCCACACAAACACTCACACAAACCACCAAAACCAACAGCAATACTGAAAACTGAGATGAGCGTGAACAGCCCAGTAAGAGAATTTTACATCTAAATTTTACATGCCTTCACAGAACTAGCTTTCAGTAGCAATCAATTTGTAAGAAATGCTAATTTTCTGGCTGGAAAAACTGGGTCAAATTGCTACAGCTATGGAAGCATAACACAAATTAAAATAAACAGTTCTGAAATTAAGTAGTGAAAATGAACTTGTAAATCAATTCTTACAACCTCTTCAGCAAGAGTTTTTTAGGTAATCACCTCCAAAAAGCCAACAGGGTTATCACCAATAAGTAAAAAAAGTTATTTACTTCTCATACTCACTTCAGAAGCTCCAAAGTAATTGTCCCCCGAGGCTCTGCTTCTATACTCTTTCCCCAGAATTTTAGTTTGGGATAGATTGACCCATGAAATATGAAGTCCTTATTGAGGCCTTCAGAATAAAATGCACTAATAGGTGGGTGGTGGCTGACTTGTTCAGATATAAACCTAAATCCTAAATCCTCCCTGCCAACAACAAAAGAAGAGCATTAAACAGTAAGTATATTTCTAATATTGCAAGAGAAAAGAGATGATACTTTAAAAAATGTGAAGTATTTTTAGATTAAACTGCAGGTGAGACTTCTCCTTTTCTAGTTCCATGACACATTTACAATTAATGAAATGATTTCTACTCTGAACACTTTCTTTTTATACCCCAAACCAGATTTCTACCCAGAAAGGCATCTGAAGAAGTTTCACTGAAATAATCATGAAAACACAGAAACTCTTTGGGCAGCATGAAAAGGTCTGACTGAAAATTCTTTACTCCACTGCAGACATATCACCCATTTATCTGAGGAAGCTGGAAGTCCTTCAGACTAATTTCTCTATCTAACATGATCAACAAAATAATATTTAAATTAATTAATACTGTCTGTTCAGGAAGTGTCTTTGGTGAAAGACCATGAACAAATTTTTCTCTAAATTCAAAGAATACTCTGCCTAAACTTAGATATAAAATTATTTGCTTTTATAACAACTTCTCAGAAATTTTGAGACAGTTTGAGGAAAAGAATTTCAGCTATATTCAGAAATATATTTTAGTGGTATTTTACTACAACCAAACCAGTGTGGGGGTCTGCTAACTCAAGAATATAAACAGCCCCAGCTCCCAATTTAAAGTAATTACTACCTGGTTAATTCATAGGTTTCTCCTAAGAGTGGGTTAAATGGTTTGCCAGTTCTCTCCCACTGAGAAGCTACAGCAGAAACTGCAAAAGCAGCTACAGCCTGTAAGCAAATTAAGAACACACTGTTATGAGAATAGTGCATTAAAACTCTAACTTTATTATATATTACATTGGTTGCACATTACAGTATTTCATTATTATTCCAAAAAGGAATTGCTTTCTATTGCTTAAGGCCAAAACATTTGTAAGCCATGGGATAAACGATATAGAAGTGGGGAAATATAAGCACTTATTAAGAATCTCATTTCCAGCAGGAATTATTTTCTGTGGTAAGTTCTGCCAGGTTACATTCTGCCCCACCTACCTCTAGGAGTTCAGCCTGGTTTTTTAAGCCTACTTTTCCCCTACTTTGACTGAACCCCACCCTCAGCTCACTGGGAACAGAGCCTCTCTTTCCTAGTGCCAGGTAAGAACCATTTCAGCACAGATGAGACTTCTTGAACCATGCCAGCAGGTTCAGGTGACACTGAGGAGCTCCTGCAGGCTGGGAAATACAGATACAGACCCCACAAACACAGGATCCAAGATAAACCCTCCAGTTTCACTTAAATAAATCAGAGCTGTGAGCAACGCCAGCATAACCTGATGCACACAGGTGTCACCGCAGTCACTGCCTTGGTGTGAGACCAGCCAGGTGCTACATCCTGCTCCCAGCAACAACCAGGTTTGGAGAAGGAAAGAGTGGTAAAGGTTGTCTCTGTCACAACAATTTTTCATCCACTAACTTTAAAAACCATGAGGTCACTCAAGAAACCAACTTAGAGTGACATAAAGCCAAGATTTCATCCTCACAACACATAAAACCACAGACAGGGTCACAGTTAAAGAAATGAGTTGAGATCCTCGGGCATGGTCAGTTGTGGCACTTTCCCGCTCTAGACTTTTGTTGCAAACTCTGTGCACAGCATGGAGTGTGAAAGTGTCACAAATATTTGATACAGTCTCTATGAAAGAAGAAACTTATCTAGACAGACAAATTTGGTATTTCTCAGGGTAGCACCTGAGAAAGAAATACACTGAAGTGAGAAACTGTCTTAAAATCAAGGACTGGGAGAAAAAAACTCCTTCTGAATTACTCAGAAGGTGGTAGGGGTTCTTACCTGCATTCTTTCCAGGGGATCTGCATGACTACAAGCCTTATTTATGAGGTATATATGCTCCATATATTCTGTTATCCTTTGAAGGAAACTCAAGGGCTCGTTGAAGACAATGGGCATCGTAATCTTGGACAGCTCCTATATAACCAAAGGGCAGGTTGACTTCTTAGACACAACACTAACTTAACAACTGGCAACAACTAGAATTCTGAAAATAAGTTGTGGGTGAGTTTATTTATAGCATTCCTCAAAGGGTATTTGGCAAGCCTGGAGGAGACCTCCAAATGCTACAGCCAGAAGGGGCTGGAAGCACTGCAGAACCCTACTTGCAATCTGAAATAACGACTTAAAACATTGATCCAACTAACCTAATAAATTCCCAGAGCATGTTACCTTCTCTGCTGTGGTCCACGTAAAGCAGAACAGGTTAAAATTTCCATAGGTAGCAGCAATAATGTGCCACCCTGCTCCATGCTGATACTGAGGTGCCACACACTCCTTGGAAACCCTCACATGCTTATTTGCATAAAATCTATCTATTGTACTGCAGCAACCACAAATTATTTTTTGAAAGGAACAGCTACATAAAACATAGTACTTGAATTGCTCTAACAGATTTTAATGACTTTATTTAAGCAACCTGTTATTTGTGTCATACCATTTCTGGTTTCACATATGGATACAAGACAGACACAAAGTTCACACAGAGATTTCCAATTCCCAGGTCTTTTACTACACCCAAGCAAATCTGCCTGTTTAATTACAAAGGTGCACTCATGACTGAGCATCAAAGCATTAATGTAAGTGCTTACAATTTAAGAGGAAGCAAAAGGCCACCAGATGAAGTCAATGCAACATTTTCCTCACCTTGCCACTCAGAGCAAGGGAAGAAAAATGTTAACCTTTACTGACTTAAATTGATCTGGTCCAAGCAAAAGGTTCTGGTAGATAGGTCACTCATCCCACCAAAAGGACTTCTGAGAGTACAGCTGTATCTCCTAGATTACATGAATTAATAAAATAAAGCCCTAAATCCCATTTTGCTAAGTAAAGAATAAAAAAAGCAGGTAAGAGAGCATTGTGTCCATCAAACATATTTAACTATATGTTAATGCCTTTAGCCTAGTTCTTAAAGGACAGCTTCAGAAATGCCACTCCACATGATCTAACAGCTAAAGAAGATACGGAAACAGTACTGTTAATAAATAAATGTTGAGATTCAGAGAGTTGCGGTTCAAAATTGTTTCCTAGCGAAAAAAAAGAAAAATGCACCAGGTGTTATTCTGTGTCTCGATGTTTAAGCAATAAAATTAACCAGCTGACATTAGGAGACCTAACACAGATGCTTCATCCAAGCTAACTTACCAGTCCAATGCATTTTTTTAATATGCTCCACACACTAAAATCACTTCTAGAAAACATTGGGGCAGGTAATGATGTCCTGTAATGGAAAAAAAAAATCCATTATCAGCCCATCAAACAACAAGCCATTTTCTTCTGCAGGTATGGAAGCAACTTATAAAGGAAGCAAAGCATCACCCCAGACTTGGCACAGGAAGCAGACACGTGAAATGAGTTTTCAGTTCCAGAGAATTACCCTCTCCCACGAGAACAGCAATGCCCCAAAAGATATGAGCCAGCACATGCTCACCTCTCATCTCCTATGCAGCTCTATGTGTTTACCTGTGTCTCTTAATCCCATTTTCTTGTATCTCTGTCTCTCCATTATGCTTTCCAGTCCTACTGCTTTGGTGTGGATCTAGATCAAGCATTTCTGGAACTTTATGATTTGCTTCTGAAAAGTCTCCCGAAGAATTGTCAGAATCAAAGCCTGTATAAAAACCAAAAGGCAACAGTTTTCTCAGGAACCTTGCCATGCCACAGAGAGCCACTCACATTTTGCAAGTCTCACAACTGAAGTACACTTAGAACAGGTTAGTTTATTTTACAGAGTATCACAGTGAAAACCCTTCATTAAGTGACCTAATTCCCAAAAGTATTATGAGCCAATTATTGCATTAGAATAGAGAATTACTATTTTTCACACTGCTGAATATAAAGCTCTCAAGTAGCTTCTAATCAGATTAGCTGCATTGTCTGTTTTTCAGAGCTGCAGTGTAATCACAATAATTTGGTTCAGTTTTGTAGTTTTCCTCAAAGACCTTAAATATATTAAACTTACACTGCTAATAGGCCAGGAGAAAAAGAAAAAGAGAAAAGAGAAAATGGCCATTTCACAATGCAGGGGCAAACACCCAGACAACTGGAACCACAGAAATGTAGGATTTCCAACTTCTTTTTTGCCACCCATTTGTGCAAACCATGTAACACTTCCCCAGTGGCTGCAGCAGGGACAGGTGGAGACCAGGATGAGTGGTTCCCCGAGCTCTGTAAGTGACCCACAGCATGACCTGCAGGACGTGGCTGCATTTCCTATGTCCCAGTTCCATCCACTTGGTCGAGAGCTACTGGAAACCTCACTGTAACCATACCCCAGCTTGCAGCAACGTGCTTGGAACAGCTCTAATTCCTAAAATGTTAAACCACCAGGAATCTGTAGAACACAAACTTGTGTATCGAGCAGCCCTAAGTAAAAGTTGGACTGAACCAACAATCTAAGACTCCAGTTTAATGATTTTATTTTTTAGTCACATAAATTACACACATAGTAATATAAGTAATGACGATTTTTGCATTTGGCTTTGAATAAGAAGATTTTAAAAGCATTCTATGCACCTCTCCACACACCCTTGGTCTCAATCAACAGCGAGAGGCCTCCCCTCACTGCTGCTACCCAGACTGACTGCAGAAACAAAACACTTGTAAACGACACGGTATCACCACAGAGCACCCTCAAATGATCAATTACTGCAATCCTTCACAGCTGCCACAGTACTACAACAGAAAACGCTGCTGCTCGTTCAGTGTAATAAAGGAACATCTTTGCTGAAATTAATTCTAAGATCATTAAGCCCTTTCCCAGCACCAAAAAGGTCAATTCTTCCTCAAGAAAGGCTTAAGTTTCCAGCTTCCAATTTAAGAGTCAGAATCAAAAAGCAAAATGAAAACGTGGGTATTTTCTGGCATACCATTTCTGCCATGGTTTTAAGGAATACATAATAATTTTTGCATCCCCTTCATTCCAGCTGTCACACCTTGGGCAGCCCCTTGTCTTTGCGCTGAGTTACCATCACACTCAGCTATGGCCTGTCCCAGAGTCCAGCTGTGGGCACACAAAGGTTCTGAAATATTACAAAGCCTGTAAACACTCTAATGGAGTAGGAAAATCAGCTGTGACACAGATTATTTCACCTGTAAATAGAGTAAAATGCTGTGATCCTCCGTCATTAACTTTTTTAAAAAGCAGTACTTCAACTTTATTTTAACCCCTCCAATGGCTGCTTTTGCTGTATTAGAGCAATTCATGCAAGGCACATACTCAGAAACAAAAGGCTCCACTTTTTTCAGGGATCAAGAGCATGGCAACAACATTCAGAACTGCACCAGGAAGTCCCACAGATACGATCTAATTTGGTAAACAGCAGCTGTAATGGGTGATGTCATGTCTTGCCCTGTCTCCTACATTTTGATGTCACAAGAATGTAATTACACAGCAATAACCACACCTTGGCAGTCTTAGTACTCAACTGGAAAGCATGACAGTCACATATAGATTCAGGTCATTAAAATGAAGACTACTCTACAACACCTGTCTTAAAAAAACCTTCAGTCAACTCACAACAAAATATTTATGATTTTAAAATTGTATTTTTAACCGTATATTAGCTTTTCTTGAACCTGTTACAGTACAAGCAGCAAAATAACTTATTAGTTTAACTACAGAGTTGGGAAAAAAAAGAATGAGCTTTCTGGTACATGTGCCCTCACCCAAAAAACTGATCAAGCTCACACAACGAAAGGAACAGCATCACTTCAATGAGATAAACACACCTAAATGTAAAAGTAATGCTTCACAACAGAAATAGTCCACTGGATTACAGAGGAGTAGTTCTGAAAAATTTTACTATAATTTCAGTCTTTACATTGTACCTGAAACCCTGCAAATCCTATCAATGGTCATTGTGTTATCCACATTATGATTCAGAATTGTTTTGTCCTGTTTCTGTAAAGCACAACAGAAATTTATATTCAAGTATATACATTATTTATGGACAACAATACGTCATTGGTAAGTAAATAAATGCCAATTCAAATGAATGTCTTGCAGACAAACAACAAAAATTAAATCCCTGCTCCAGAAAAGGAAGTACATCAGAAGGGTAAGTTTGCTTTTATTACATTGCCCTTCCACCTAATTACTTAAAAACAACAACAACAACAACAACAACAACAAAAAAGCCAACAAAACCACTGTGGTACACAGCCAGATAATCATAGACTTTCAACTACACTTCCAACCTTAGCATCACATGACTTATCCACTACAAGCCCATTGAGAAAGTTTCAGAAGATGCTTCTCAGTGAAGTTCTAGGTATTACAGCTCTATGAAGAACTACCCAGACACTGCTCTTCAGAGAGGAGGTGGATCTGGAAGAAAAACAGCTTACAGAAATGATTTGTTGTCGTTTTTCCAAGTTCCACAAAGAGCCTTACACCAGCTGCCAATAAAGCTTTGAACATGAGGTAAGAGTTACTTACAGGACAGTTTTCATACTGAAAAGCCACTGGGAGTGAGGATAAAAATGGAGATTTAAAAGGAGGATAGGGGACCACAGGCAGAAATACAATGTCAACAATTCGCTTCATCGAAGTTCCACTCACGTGTGTTAAGAGTGAAACAGAAGCTTTTAAAAAGTCTTAAATTTTCAAAGTAAAATACTTAAGTTGGGCGCCGATATAAATCTATTTCAAGAGCTTTAAGAAAAGTGACTTGCCAGTAACTTTAGTTCTCTTGGTCTTCCTCTTCCACATGCTGCAAATGAAGCAAGTGCACTCAGAGTGTGCTGCCCATCAGCCAAGGCAGCAGAGGCCCCGGCTCTGTGAGTCACGGACAGAGACACGAGACCTCCCTTTGGGACAGTCAGCAACTGCCCCAAGTACTAATTAAGCCTTGTCTGCCAAGGCAGAAAGGGAATCAAAATACCTTGGTACTGAGAGCCTTCAGATCTAAAAAAGGCATAAGGACTAGGGATAAACATCTGGAAGTGTAGGCAGCAAGTGAAGCAAGAGGTATGATTTTTCTTTGCCAGAAATTAACCATTCTCCACTTCCCAAAATAAGTGCACTGTCACAAGCTGTAGCTGATGGGAGGCAGGTTGGCCTTTCACAACATCTGCAATACTTACACAGCTATCGACTCAGTCTGATCCAGACAGAATGGAAATATATCAGTTGGGCACATAACCTCACTTCCTCCTCCCCACGAGAAAGCAACAGAGAACAACATCCTCACAAATACACCCCGCTGGATGAACCAGCTGAGCCTCATGGGCACAGAACAGATTTCCATGGAACTGCAGGCTAATGTTTAAAAAAGAAAAATTAAACTATCCATGTTCTCAAAAATAAATTACCCTGGTAAACAGCCAGGCATTTTCCTGCTTTGTGGCAACCCTTTCACAAAACACTTTGGCAAAAAGATACCTGACAATATTAATGAAGGATACAGCTTTAAAAGAGGCACACAGTCTTTAAAAGGTCTGTGATGACATTAACACAGCCAAGGTGACATAGATCAAAGCTATATGCTCCCTGTCTCACAGAAAATGTCAAAGAATCTGAAATTCATCAAAGGATTGGCCACCTTTATCCTGATCCTGCCTCATAGAAGGCTTCCACTGGAATTTGAGAAAAAGTCGACAGCTGTGATGTCTGGAATTAAGTGAGATCACAGGTAACATTCCCAAGGGATTCCCAAGGGGAGGACTCATTCATGGGGTAAGGCTGTCACGCGTCAGCAATGTTAATAACCTCTGACTGCAAAGAAACTTCTCCCCGTGGAAACGCTCTTTGTCACCAACTCGATTCATCCCCTCGATTCATCGATACCAGGCCATGCTGCATCTCCTCGAGTGCCATCATCATCCAGTCAGGGACAAACCATCTGCCAGGAGGATGATTCCCAACTAGACAGCACACAATCCCCTCCCATGAGCATGTCTCTTGCATGAGATGGGGACAGTGCTGAAAACAGGAAACTTCTCAGCCAAGGAGTTAAATCCACCACAACAAAAATCAGGGGTCTCCTTAGGAGAGATTTCATATTCTAGAACTGGGTATCATCCATTAGTAACCATAGAAAAGCTGTGACTTCCTCAAGGAGTGAATCCATACTACCTTAAAGGAGGCAGGAAACTACCCAGGCTGCTGCTGAGAGTGCTGCAGAATTCCAGAGTAACTCCCACAGAGTCCAAGTGCTCTAAGCCTGGTTTACACCCTACAGGACACAACTCACAATACCCAATTCCTAAAATCGGTGAACTTCGGGAACACACTGCAGCTCCTTCTGGAGAAATCAGGGCCCAGGACGCAGCAGGAGCAAGAGAAAAGTATGGTGCACACACTGTTCCCATCTCAACACTAAAACACAGCTGGAAAACGTGCTCATTCCTAGCAGCTACGTCTCAATCCTAGACTTTGAGCAGAACAAGCACATCTAAAGGCAGCTTCTGCCCTTCTACTGATCTGATCTAAAAACAAGGAGAGCATCCTTGGAAAGAGCAGACCGAGGAGTCTGCCAAGGGCATTTCATTTTTTTAAATCAAAATCTGGAAGCCCAAATCCTGAAGTTTTCACTGGGAAACCTGGAAGCTCAGAAGGGACCTTGACTGTGGACTTGATCTCCTGGGAGTACTATGCCTACACCTACCACATCCAGACCATTAAAAAACTAAGAGACAGGCAGGCACTAACACCTAAAAAAATCCACTAAAGCACCATGAGGAACATCCAGAGTGTTAACAGGAGCAAAGAGTTACTACAGACATCAGCAGCCAGGGAACATGAAAGCAGAGAGGTCCATTTACATTTGTTCTCTGCATCACATTTCCGACCTGGACAAGACACAGCTACAAAGAACTAGGTCTGACTTCACTAGGTCTGTGCAAGTAACTCATCAAACTGTCAGCATCTCCTAAAATCCAGCAGGAGAGAGGGATTGAGCATCTGTCCTTAAAGACAGACAGTCCCGAGGGAGAACAAATCTGAAGCAAAGTATTCCAAATGTAGCACTCCTCTTAAACCAAGTACCAGGCTCCAGGGAATACATATAACATACATATATAAACTTATCTCCTGCCAGCACATTCCCCTCCGAGGAAGAATAAGATGAGGATGGAACAAGGAGTGCTCACAGAACTGATACACAACACCCCAGTTCTGAGCAGAGTCAGCCACGGCTGCAGGTACAAAAACAGCTCATGCACAATAGCTCAGTCCCCACCACTTGCAAGGGGAACCAATCCTTTGAGGTAGAGGGGGAAAAGAAGAGGAAAGAGGACAAAACCAGAGCGTCTAAATGCAGCTGAGTCAAACACCGAGGGCTGTGCAGTTCTGCAGCAAGGGACAAAGGAATGCACCACCATCAAAGCTGTACAACACAGACCTCATGCTTAGAGGAACATTCCTTTTCACACCTTTTTCAGTGGAAAAAAAATCTAGCTCGTTTACGGCAGTGACCCTGAGCTCTTGGAACTGAAAGATTACTAATGACATGCAGAAACAACCCATTGTGTTTTCAAGACTTTAATGTTACAATGGTTTGATTTTACAGCTGAATTTGGAGTACCAGTCCCCATCACTCCCAGCTGGCATGAATGCAAACCAAATTTCCTTCTCTCCTCTGTGACACAGTTGTGACAAGTCCTGTACAGTCTGCTGTCAGTCACCCAGCAGGCTTCACCCAGCCCCCTCTGTCTACTCCTCACATGAATTTCCAACCAACCATGTCTAAGTCTACCTTACCCACTTCTATCTACCATGCTACTTCCATTCCTTCAGCTTTCACATTTATCATTATTCTCTTTTCTTTCCTGTGATTTTACATTAACCACTGTACACTCAGTATTTGTCATTTCACCTCTGCTACATGATTTCTCAAGAGATATTTCAGTGGAAGACTTTAAAATTGTTTGAGATCTTCGAGAGGATTTCCTTTTTCTTTATTAAAATACTTCAAGCATTTTATTTCACCACTAAAACTATCTAAAGTTCTTAAATAACTATTCATCCTTATTAGTCCAAAGCAAAGTACTATTTGATACACTGCTCAAGTGTGAAGTGCTTCACGTTTGCTTTCTTTAGAAAAAACAGGATTGCAAAGACTTTTGGCTCCCTATCTTGAAAACATACATGAAAAGAAAGTAATTTCTTTCTGACTAGAAAAACATTTTCTACTTCAATTCTTTAGGATAATGTTTCTATTAAAATTTAAAAAAAAGAATAAAATAACAATAAAAACAATCCACAGAAAATATTTCACCTTCCAAAGGGTCTTAAAAACATTACTTCTCAAGCTGCTATTAAACTGCTTTTCACAGAAAATGAAAGCAAGACCTAGCCACTAAAGGACTGTTTCAGTGAGGAAATAATAACCAGCATTAAGCTTTAACAAAACAACCCCTCATTTCCAAGCCTGAACACAAGTTATAATTTTCCCTTTCTGCTTTTCAAAAGACAGCACTACAAGTTTTACCAACACAAGTTTACTTTTCATTTATTATTAACAGCTATATATTACAACACACACAATGCAATTTATAGGGGTTTCCTTCCCCTTGGCACTGTGCCCATCACTCACCTGTAACGGCATCATAAAACTCTTCTTCACTGTTCATCCTTCAGAGTGAAATCTCTGTGCAGCCAGCGCAGCTTCCTCTAATGCATCGTTGAACTTGATTTAGAGATTAAATATCTGTGTGCTGTCAGGGTCTTCTTTTGCAAATACCCAGCTGCTTTATGGGATCTATTTGACAAGAGAGGGAAACAGAATTAGCAGCTTCCACATTTCTCCTGTGTACAAACACTCACACTTGACAAACACTAATTTTCCTGTTTCTTCCCATGGCAAAGATGGATTTTTGCATTCATAAGTAAACAGCTTTCTTTGATACCACAGTAATTTTGAAGACAACTACTACCTGCCACAAGAACAGCTGACTTACCGTGCCACACCTCACTGTATAAATACTTCATATACGTTACTGTAAAATATATTTTATTCACAGCCAATTAAATTTCACGCCAAGTACAGCTAGAAGGAGCAGAAAACTGACAGAAGAAAAAGCCAGCTGGCAAACCAAAAATTCTCCTCAGCAAGAAGATAAGCCTGACTGCATCCTTAACCAAGAAAGCTGGGAACAAGAAAGAACCTTTGTATCTCAAAATCTGACCACTGCATGAAAATGTTGGGTCTGAGTGTACATCATGCAATCAATATGTAGTGACCCTGAGAGAAGTTTTGTCAGGCTACTGGTATGCACTCTTGCAGAGACAACTGGAGATTTTTCCCTCTAGAAGGAACGTAAAGAACCAACAAACTTTTCCTCAGTAGAACCACGCACTCTGCAAATATCTTTCAGATTTATGTAGCATTCCAGCTCAACTTTATGGATACACTAAATTAGATTTCTTCCAGATGGTTGGCAGTGGCATAACGCAAACATTTTTATCTCACCCAACTCTAGTTTAAGGAGAAGAATGAGAAAATTTCATTTTCACTCTTACAAATGTTCCCCAGGTTCCAACAACGAGCCAAGTATGCAGCAATAAATGACAGCATGGCAATGCTATCGATATCTCCTCCAAAACAACCTCAATCTGTCAGCCTCAATTTTTTCTGATCCTGAAGATTCCACTGCTTTTGCGACAGTAGTTTCTCCGGAGTAATTATAACTTGCACAATTCCATTCCAATTAAAAGAAACAAAGGCAGAAGCGCACTCTGCTCTCAGGAGAAGAGTTTACCATGTTTGAAGCCAATTCCTTCTTCTTCTCTGCAGAAACCAGACTGTGTTTCAAGTCTTTTTCCCCTCACGGCCCAGAACAAAAGCTATTTGAATGTCTCACATACATTCAGTTCTTCTAACTGTCCATTCAGAAGGAGGAGCTAAACCAGCCCATTATGGAACTCATCTAAGTTAATGAATTTAGTGTGTGCGTCTTTCAAGGCCAGGTATTTCTGTTTGTCACTTTTCCCTCAGGAACCTCCCATTTCCTTGCTACTATAAGATTTTATATCAATCTGTGCACCAGCAATATCATATTTACAAGTCCCCACCCCCTAATTATCTTTGAAGATGCAAGACATTTATAGTTTCAATTGTCTGCAACCATTGCATCCTTCTAGCAAAAAAGCAGCCAATATTTCCAGAAGGAACTTACATATGTACAAGATACAGCCCTCTCATGATCAGCACTACAACTACATTATTTTCTCCATGTTTTCTTTCATCTTTCCTTTTTGTGTTTAGTCTTGTATGGAAGGCACTTAAAAAAAATTATGACTTAAAAAACTGTCAAATATCATTAAAGAGATTTAGAATGAATAAGGTCATACAGATGAATGCCATTTTCCCCTCTCCCCTCTTCTGCACAATAATAATTGCATTACAAAAGGCCTTGTGAAGTGGAACTACATCCCACAGTGTGCAGTTTTGCTGCAGAGATGACGAAGCTTTCCTATAAAAACACCCACCAAGTACAAATGAAGTGACCAGAATCAAAGACAAATGAAAAGCAGAGTTATCTTGTGCTCTCCTGACATCCACCTGACACCACACCTGAAGCTCTCTGCTGTTTGAAAATGAAAGTTCAATCATATGCTTGTAAGTTATATACACTTTGTAACTAGTACCTAAAGAACAGAATATTCATTGAAGTCACTTTAAATAACAGACACAAATTGTCCTAAGGTGCTAGGAACATTTTTAAAAGGATAAAATAATATATTTTGCTGAGTTACACTAGGAATAACTTCACGCTTATATCACTTCTTTTACATTCAGTTCTTTTATATAGCAGAGATTAACATGAATTTGCATGTAGCTGAACACAGTGATAACAGCATTCAGACTTCACGAGCCAAAAAGTTGGGATTAAATCCTGTTCGCTTACTAGGAGCAACAGCAAAAGTTACTTTCAACTAGGCTGAAATGCCAGAAGACAAAAACATCCTGGTTGCTTCATATTCAATATCTGTAATCTGTGTTTCCTCCTCCATGTCCCTGATGTTCCCAGAATTCACTTGCACACCAGCAAGTGTGGTTAGCAGCTTTTATCAAAAACGCCACTGGAGGAAGGGTGCAACACTCCTGCACCAGACAGGCCTTCAGGAGCTCAGGACCAGCTGCTGTCCTGGAAGATCTTTCAGAAAGCAAAAACATCCTATCATGGTCTCACCTTTCAGTCCTACAGAGTAGAAGAAACACAAAGTCTACTTGGATATTTTCTTGCATACACAGTAATCATTAGGAATGTAACAAACAGGTTTCCACACAGACTTCACTTGCTGAGAGAACACTGTTCCAGCAGTTGAGCTTTGCTGGTTTACAGGCTAAAATTATCTTAGTGGGCTTCACTTTCCAGGCAGGGCCAAGGGGCTGAGCCTGGGTGCTCAGATACCCAGAAAAGTGCTTTTCCTGGGGATCTCAGCCCAGCTGAGATAACTCACTTTGCACTCACCAAACCATCTTATCAATAACAGGGAAAAGCTGCAAGTAGAGGCATCTTAAGGGAACTGGAAATTCTTCATTTAATGATGACAACACACCCCTGGCCACAACCAGTAGAGATTTTGTGGTTTACAGGATAAGCAACAAGCTTATCTACTTCCTCATATTCCTCAAATCAAACTAATTTGATTTATTATGGGATTTGAGTGCGTGAGTACAAACGGCTACATTCATTTTTATTTTTGTATCAAATTGATTTCCCTACAGGAGATGCTATTTTTGAAGCTCAAACTGAACAACAACAGATAAAAACATCCAAGAAAAGCATAATACCCATCCCAACAGTACAACCTTGGTTGGTAAATCTCTACTGCAGCTGTATTATCTAATATATAATTCTGATAAATTCTGATACATTGTCCAGAATATTCACAATAAGATTTTACTCCTTGAAATTACCTTTAAAGTTGAGTGTTAAAGCCATTTCTAGAAAACAACAAGCCTAACATAACTCATTAAAGCAAGTCTTGAACAAGTTATTTAGGCAGAACCTAGATTTTCCAGTAATTTTGCTTATTTGCATGCCAATGGCTAAAATATGCAAACTCGAACTAGCTAAGTATAGAATGTGAAGTCAAAAACTTGTACAAGCTTCTGACCATCTTTTAATCAAAGAACAACTCTGAAATAAGCTTTAGACCTTGGTGATGCTGTAAAGCCACTCACAAACAGGTTAAACAAGATATTATGTTGTCCAATGACACAATTTAGAAATGTGAGTACCAATGCTGAAATAAAAAAGCCACTTTTGTCCCAAGGAAGAAAGCCCAAAACCTGAACAGGTAAGGGCCAGAAATGTAACTAACTACAAATCACACGGGCACAGAGCCTGATTTGTATTTCTGCTGTTTAAAAGGGTCATTGGTACTGCACAGCAACTCAAAAGCAGGTTACCAGAAGGGAGCCTACAGGAAAGGTGGAGAAGGATTTTTTACAAGAGCATGTAGGGACAGGACAAGGAGGAATGGCTTCAAACTGACTGAGAGCAAGGTTAGATTGAATATTGGAAAAAAATTCTTCCCTGTGAGGGCAGGGAGGCCCTGGCACAGGGTGCCCAGAGAAGCTGTGGCTGCCCCATCCCTGGAAGTGTCCAAGGCCAGGTTGGATGGGGCTTGGAGCAACCTGGGACAGCACAAAGTGTCCCTGCCCATGGCAGAGGGTGGAATGAGAGAATCTTTAAAGGCCCCTTCCAACTCAAACCAGCCTATGATTCTGCGATTAAAACTCCTTGAAAGTCTCATAGTTTATCAGAAAGGGTCACAGATTCCTGACTGATGACCACGGACAGCCTCTTTCTTAAAGGATGTGAGGATTTTGCAAAGGCAAAGGACAAAACAAAGCATGCAGCTGAAGTAAAAACTGCAGAAACACACCCACAGCACACCCTGAAATAGGTTCTACAGAGGGGAGGGAATTACTCAGATTGACATCCTGCCTTCCAGAACTACATCTGTCACAGGAGAGGGAACAGAAGGAGCTGTTCCTAAACGTGAGACAGGTCCCAAGAGGAGCTCGGGAGCAAACTCCCTTCTCCCAGTGACCCCCGCTGCCTTGATGCAGAGAGTGTAACAAACTATTCACACCACCCACGGTCCCAGCCAAGGTCCCATGACCAAGGAAGAACCAAGTGGTAGCGCATCTGTCAATCAGCTGGTTCTGAATAGTGTCACACAAAGCGGTCTGTCAGGCACAGAGCTGCACCTGCCACTCGGCAGTGACACGTACCAGGCGATCTGGCTGCCAGTAACATGCTCTGCTTTCCAAAGCTCTGGGCAGGTCAGAGTGTCCCCGACAAGGTCACAGCCCCAGCAGTAGAAGGTACACGGACTCTCTTCCAGAAATACATCAGCCCCAGACTTTGCACAGCTCCTATTTTAAACCATTTCCTCCCACTTGAACTTATTTTTAAAACCAGGACAACAAAAGTGCAAGACTCTGCAAATCACTTTATAAACTGCCTAATTTGCTCCACGCATTCTGTGACGTGCATGTGAGCATCTCTCTGAGAGGAGGTGCACATTCCACCTTCATGGCTGCTTTCCAAAAGCAGCGTGTGGGAATCCACTGCCTTTATCTTGGTAAATTAGTAATCCCTCAAATTTGTCACCTCGTAGGCTTGATCCTTCTCAAATTTCATTTTCCAGGAGAAAATAATAAAAACAACCAGCTTGTTCCTCTGTCACCATGATCCTGGATCCTAGGAACTTACACGCCAAATAAAGAACCCAAAAAACTTGTAGCCCTGTAAGAGTTTAAACCTGCAACTACCCTGACTAAGTTAATTCGACTAGTTCCTCCATCCTAACTCGTTCTTCCAGGTTAACCCTCAACAAAGACCCAGCTGGATAACCGAAAGTTACTCCTCCTTAAAGAAACATTTACATTTCTATAGAAAGACCGGCATTTACAATGAGCGGCTCACTGGGCTGGAATGTGGCTCAGCAAGCTCAGGTTTGAAGCTGGCTGAGGACAGCTGCAGTGCCTTTTTCCTTCAGACCTCAAGCTGAAATTTCTCGTCATGCAGCAATTCTGGAAAGCTTTGCTGACATCACCCTACTAAATTAAAAATCCTATTTTTTTTTGCTTTGAAAGCACATATTCTAGCTTTACACGACATATAAAACACTTGGTCCTATTCAGTACACAGATATTGAATCTACTTGTGAAATCCAGGAGCACTTAAGTAAAACCAAGTACAGAATTAATCAGCAGTCATGAAAATAACCACAGAGGTTCACCAGCATGAGCAGGTAGGGTGTTAGGAGTTCAATACACGGGAATTAGAGTGTCACCAAAGAATTCATGAACCAGCACATTCATCAGCTTTTTCACATGGCTTACAAGGTTTTGTTGGATGTGCACTTCCACAGCAAATTTTAAAATCATCTAAGTTCATCAATGTGAAAAGAGAAAAATTGCAAGCAATTGAAAGAAAGGAAAAAGAAAAAAAAAGTCATTTGGGACCTTCCTCACAAAAAACATTTTCATTACTTTGGTATGACAAGGACAAGGGGGAATGCGAATTTCCAAACTGACAGAGAGCAGGTTTAGATTATATATTAGACAAGAATTCTTCCCTGTGAGGGTGGTGTGCCCCTGGCACAGGGTGCCCAGAGAAGCTGTGGCTGCCCCATCCCTGGAAGTGCCCAAGGCCAGGCTGGACGGGACTTGGAGCAGCCTGGGATAGTGGAAGGTGCCCCTGCCCATGCCAGAAGATGAAATGAGATGAGCTTTAAGGCCCCTTCCAACCCAAACCATTCTGTGATTCTGTGATATTCTGGGCTCAGGATGCACCTTCTGTCCAGAAAGAGATTCCCAAAGAGCCAGCAGAAGATCAAACATCCACACCCTTCACACTAACACCAAAAATATGAAATGGGGAAACAAAGGAGAACAAAACTCCCAACAGTCTACAACACGACTGGTGGAATAAGAGCCAACCCCATCGTCTCTTGAGTTGCCAGCTGAAATAAAACATAGCTGTAGTACTTCAAGGGATAGAAATAAATAACTTGAACTAGAAGATAAATATTCATGTGTGTTTGATTCACACACATCTCCTGAAAACATCAAACTGCAGTGTTTCATCTCTGAATGAAAGCTTCAGCAAGGATGAATCTTAATTGACTCATGAAATTAGGTTACCAGCAACATTGGATCTAAAACATCTACAAAAATTAGCCAAGAAGCAAATTTAATTGGCAATTTAGATTAACTGTTACGCACTTAAAATTTCGTCAGCCAGAGAAGGGCAGAATCCAGAGGAGGATTTTCTTTACCCAGCGAGATTTGTTTCTTACTCCGAAGTTTGAATGTAATACCATCTGCCAGATGTCTTGGCAAGATAAAGCCCTCCCTGCAGCCACAGCAAGAGAAGGGCAACCTCCTTCTCAAATCCGTTAAATAAAGTGCAGAGAGGCTGAGTGAAGAGCATCAGCCGAGCACCCAGCCCACGGTCACTTTTCCATTTCTTTGGAGATTGCAGCTGTCCTACCACAGGCTTTTATGTAGTTGGGAGTTATTAAATGGCCTGGGGACAGTTCAGTGCCAGAACCTGAAACAATGATGACAACAAACTGAACATCTGAAAGGTTAGCTTTGAACAAGTGAGCTGAACGATTTATGGCAGGCAGAACCATGTTCTGTTCTCTCAGAAACACCAATTTTGGGTGATGTTAACAGGAATTAAGAGCCAACTGAGACACTACAAGTCTGGCTTTCAAAGGAGTAAAGGTCACAAAACTTGTTTCTGCATCAGAACAAATGACAATAATTGTCCTACAAACTAATCATTGCCCCCAGCACAAAGCTCTAGTGATGCTACCAGAAGTATTATTTATTTATTTAACATAAAAAACTGTACAGATGAAACTGGATAGAAAATATCCTCCCAGAGTAGTGCTCAATCACCTATGGAACCACTAGTTATTCACCACTTTCATTTCAGCCAAAAATTCTGTTCTACAGCCAAGGATACTGGCTTGCAGAACTTCCTTCAAGTCTAACAAACAAACAGACCAAGGAAACTTGATTCCAGAAGATTAATATTTTCTGATGCAAAACACTTCATTGAAATTCACGCAGAATTCTGTAAATATTCTCCTTTCTTAACACTACCTCAATATCTGAGGCGTTTTTCCACCTGAGAGCATCTGGTATAGCATTTTTCAGACTCTGTAACCCGCCCTTGGAAACTATTTCATGGCCCATGATTGTAAAAAACGACAAAATTCTGTTCTGCACACCTCTCCATGCATGATGCATAATGCTAGGTTTGATCAGGAGTGACAAATCAGCTCATTTCTAGCCACACTGGTAAAAAAAAAATAAATCATTCAATACTGTATTGTAAAGCAAGTTACTTCTTGGTTGTTTCCTGGGAATCTGCTTTATCTTACTTGTACGAGATAAGGTGGGAAGTAATCAATAACTCCAAGCACAACGGCTTAGGACACAAGTGTCAGCAGATACATAATTAATCATTTATGAACACTTCTCTTTGAAGGCAAAATTAAGGCTGCTTGAGTGTTTCTCATCACAATGCAACCACCCCTGCAAATCGATCACTGAAGCTTACGAATGTGAAGACAGTTAGAGCAGAAAACATCACTGGAGGAAACCCCTAGAAAGCAAAAACAGTTACATGTTTAAGTTTATAGATCTTCCTCCTCAAAGGCAGCTTTGTCTCTGTAGACTCATTCTCTCCAAACAGGTGCAGGTTTACATTTATTCTGTACAAGGTATTTTGCAAATAATTTTCACAGAGACTCTTAGACAATTATGACGGCAATTATACTGCAAATAAAGCAGGAGGATGACAGTGACTAACCCAGTGCAGAGCCCTACAGTATAAGAAATCATATTTTCATGCCTATCACCAACTCCTCACACACTCAGATTCCACAGCACGAGCTCAAGCCCACAGCTAACAGACTATTTGTGAAGGGGTTTTAAGATGATACCACAAATTTGCAAAAGCTTTGGGAAGTCAGAGTTTATGCTATGATTGAATTTCCTTTAAAGCTGCATTTATAGTGAATACCTAATGGATTCCAGTATAAGGTTGCTACTACACTTGCTGTTGTCAAGACATTAAAAAAATAAAACAAAATTAACTTTGACTCCTCAAGACAGGAAAAATAACTCCATTGAGAGTCCAGTTTTAATAAAGAATCCACCCAACTATCTGCTCAGTAACATTAACCCACTTGGGTAACAAAACATGCCCAGCACTTTGTTTACAACAAAACAAGAGCATGTAAACAAAAGTTATTTACACCTCTGAAGATGGGTGGCTTTTTTGTTCCACTATTAAACAATCACTCAACAATTTCACCGTCTAGTGCAAAACCCAGAATGAACCCGTGCACGGGGGCAGTTCTGCTCTCCTGAAAAGTTTTCCTTTCAGTCAGCACGCACTGCTGAAGAGCCCCTTATGAACAGGCTGGTGAGAGAATCTCTGCAGCCTTAACACACACAAGTTTCATCACTGAGAGCTATTAAAGGGATTCTTATCCTCACTTGATTGCCCGGACACGTTGCAGGGAGCAGAGGAGCTGGTGGGTGAGTTAGGGAGCTGAAGGGAGTGACGTGAACCACAGACAGCTCAGAATTCACATACTTCACCACCTTCAACCTCCACTGCCTTCAACTATCACTAGAATCAAAACACAGTGAGATCTACAAACAGATTCTTTTGGGAGCCCAAAAAAAAATTTACTCAGAAGCGTAAAAATAATGCTAGTAAAAATATAATGAAGTTATTTATCCAGTCATGAAAACACATTTCTTGAGAAATACCCTAAGCATGCAAACTTCTCAATACCCCAGAGGTTCACAGCATCCCAAGAGTCTTCATCTCATCCAAAACTGACCAGCACAGCAACGGAGCTGGACTGGAGCAGGAACACCACAGACAAGGTTTCCATTTGGTCTAACATAAAGCACAGACATTACACGTCCAACAGAGCAAAAGCCAGTTCAAGTTTGGGACTATAAAAGCAAGAGGGTCAGGACTAAAAGGTCCAGCTCTGTTTCTGCAGCTGCAGGGACAATTCACCTTTTGTGCACCCTTCCTCTCACCAGATGGATAAACAAGCCCAGGAAGACAACACTGCAGCCGCTGCATTTTCTGAATGAAGAGCTGCTGCAATTTACTATGAACCTGTCTCATTAAATTATGTGCATAATAAAATACACTGAGTTAATCTAAATGATCTGTCTAGACCAGCAAATGAATTTCCAATTCTAACTATATTTAAGAAAAGAAAAAAAAAATCAAGTTTAAGGGAGCTTAGTCTATTCTGGTAACTTATTGATCATGAAAATTAAGACATTATCTTTGTGCACTGAATCAACAATACATTTTTAAAGGGTATAACTGAAAGTTATTGTAAGCCACATTTGACACATTCTAATTGCTTGTTGCTCTCCTGCAACTTGCTATTACAAGCCTTTAAGGATACAAAGCAAATAATTACATCATCATACATCTGTCTGCGAGGATACATTAAGATGCGAGGATTAAGATAATGAATTCTTGAATTCCAAGTTCTGTGGTGGTCTATTCCATAAAATAATAACACCCCATAAAGAACTGCTATAAAGCATAACCTCTATGTTTTTGCAACAGGAGAAACACCGAAGTTCCATATCACCCTGGCAGATGTAGGGTGACCAACTTGCTCCTCGCTCTCACTTTCCAATTTATTCAGCTCCTAGAAGATACCCCTGTGATCAGCTACATATTTTCAAGCTCAGCAGCAGCATTCAAGTACTTGAGCACTCCATGTTTAACACACAATCTTTGCACGCCTCATTCTGTGCATTTCTTCCAAAAATTTTAAGAACCAAGCATTTTAGTTACTTCACAAAGAAGAGACTAAACACAGGGCATTTTAGAACATCATATCAGTGTCAAATGCAGACATTTCTTATATTTCCATGATGCAGGTGACAAAACCGATGCTGAGTGAAGGATTAGAAAAATGGCACCTTGTAAACAGAAGGCCTAGATATCAACAGCATGATGTAACATTGCACTTGTTCAAGGACAAGCTACTTCAAATACCAAAGCCAATAAATTATCTGCTTAAAAATTCAGCGTACTTGCAGGCTAATCTTGCTTTCAAACAACAGCAAAAAAAAAATCATCTGACTGGCACTACAAACAGTGATTTTAAAAATATAGCCTTATCAAAGCAAAAAAAGCCTGATTGGGACGTTTTCCAGCCAACACTAAGATAACAGAAAGCAAAGCTTTCTACCTTTGTTCTAGGTCAGCATGTGTGAAGTTCACACAGTAGAATTCACAAGAAGAAAGACTGAAAGAAATACCAGTTTCAATCATAAGACCTGCCAGCAAGTACATATCATGGAAAGCAGTAACAGTATTAAAACTGACTTAAAGAAACCATCCAAGAGTGAAAACTATCTTCTGTGATCAGTTACCAAAAGATGTCAGCAAACAAGTAACTAATAACCACACTGCTTTTCAGTATCACATCAACTGAAACCTTTATCCCATCTAGTCTTCAACTACCTGTAGGCACAGCCTACAAAATTAGTTTGTTGTCTAATCACCATTTTCTATCTCAAACTTTTGCTTTGTTTCTAAGATCATTTTGGCATGGCTGAAGAGCCAGTTCTGGAGGAAAAAGGCCATATTTTTTCCTGGACAGCAGACATCTCAGTGTTTCCTTCTGAGGACTTCCTGAATTTACAAGATCATCATGAGGCGCTGTTGGCTCAGGAAAGCAACAATCAGAATCCCTCCTGATCCTGTCCCAGACAGGCCCCAGCTTTCTGTCACATGGTCAAACATCTGTATGGCTTGACAACTATTTTAAGAAAAAGCTGTGTTTACTGTAACTGAAAACCCAAGGGGTTACTTAGGGAGAAGATCACTCGGAATTTCTTGCTTCCATGCTAGTTTAGCCAGTTCTCCTACTCCCATCCCACGGCACAGCGCTTCATGTTTGGAAGTTACCCAAGTCACTGCTTCCAGAAAATGCCCTGAGGTTTTAGAAGTCCCTGAGCACGCCGGTGTAAAGGCTGTTAAGATGATAACACATGTGGCTACCCCCAGATGGCAACGTGAACGTGGATTTATACAACTTCGGAAGGTTAAGTTGGAATGATCAAATTCATTTTCCCTTGCATGGGAAGCGTTAGAAAAGGAAACACGATGGGAAGAGTGGTGCAAATCAACACTGCTGAGCCATGTTTCCTTTTTACTTTTCCTGGGACTTGAAGTGAAGGCTATACAGTTTAGCTGAGAAAATCCACTCTTAATGGAAGAAGTATCTGCTTGCACTCAATATGCTT
Source organism: Dryoscopus gambensis (assembly GCA_013389985.1). Classification (NCBI taxonomy): domain Eukaryota; kingdom Metazoa; phylum Chordata; class Aves; order Passeriformes; family Malaconotidae; genus Dryoscopus; species Dryoscopus gambensis. The sequence continues at coordinate 794,585 of WEIT01029663.1, read as the reverse complement.
TGGCAGATACTTCTGAGGGAACACAAGGTTACGGCACACATAAAAGCCAGGAGGTGATTTTGAACCTACATTTGAAATTCTGGCCTGCAAGTGCTGCACAGTAACAAATTGCTTCCAAAAGGAGTCCTGAATCCAAATATAAAGAGAGTACAACCATGATCAATAACCAAATTAAATAAATGGCAACTTATACCTTTATTACCATGCAGAAGTTCTGGCGGCATGTTATTTAAAAAAAAGCCTTTTCTCCTGCTACTTTTCCCATCTTGCTTGTCTCCTTTTCAGGAGCTCTGTAAGAGAAACATGGAGTAGGTAACTGAAAAACAAAATCAAAAAAAAGCCAATCCCAAATAAACCCCGACCGCTCGCTGTGCTTCAGCTGTGGCCTAAAAGGCCCCTTGAGGCTCCTGCACTGTGCTGAAACTGAGCCCAGCACATTCCCCCGGGGAGCCGGGTGTCGTAGACTTCTCTGCTAAACTACCCAGCTGCAAAAGCAATCGGAAAAATATGGTAAAATTAGAAAAAGCGCAACGCTGGGGCTGACGGAGCTGCACTGACCCGCACCCTCTGCACAGCAATGTCCTTCAAACCCCGCTGCCTCGCCGGGCCCAGGGAGCTCAGCGGATGGGGTGGAACCGGGCAGGGCTCAGCCCTGGATGGATCACGGCACCGGGCACGGCGCAGCGCCGAGGGGAATCACAGCACCGAGGGGAGTCACAGCACCGGGCAGAAATCACAGCACCGGGCACGGCTCAGCACCTCACCCCAACGCTGCCGGCGCTGCAGCACGGGCCTGCGGCCCGCA
>WEIT01029663.1:775413-793544 GCA_013389985.1 Dryoscopus gambensis | reverse complement strand
CCGGCTCCAGCGACGGCCCCGCCGGCACCGCGGACACTGAGGCGGAAGTGCGGCCCTGGCCACGGCGGATTGACAGGAGACTCCACCAATCGCAGAGCGCGGCCGCGCCCCGCCGTTGCCAAAGTGACGAATCAGCTCCCCGCGCTGGGAGGCGGGGCGAATGCTAATGAGGCCCCGAACCCGACCGCCTCCGGCCGCGCCACCGCTGGGGAGACCGCTGGCCAATGGCGCGGGACAATTCCGGATGAAGGCGGGGCTATGCAAATGAGGCGCTGCCGGCAGCCCCCGGGGCCGGGTTCGCCTCAGCGGGCGCGTTCCCAGGGGTTGTTGGGTCCCTCCGGCACGAACCATCGCACTGTGGCTGCTTTTGCCTGTGTGATTTGTAGGATACTTGCGCTAGCAGTTGCTTTCAGAACCTGAACTGGGCTCACCGTAACCTTGTTAGGAGAATTTGTCACTCTCAATGACAGGAGGCTTTCCTGTATGTTCCTAATTTCTCAATTTCCAGGTGTTTGGTCGGGGGGGCACCCTCAGCCGCATATTTTCTTGTAAATACTGCAATTTGATGAGGGCAAATATGAAATCAAGCACATTTGCAGGGTTATATAAGTTTTGGGCCAGCATCCCTGTAATTATGAAATCTTTCCGTCGTATTGACATCCTCCACACCCTGTCACTCTGAGCAGGTCAATGGATACCTCAAAACTCCAGAGAAATGGTCCAGAAAGCCATGTGTGAGTATGAAATGGCAAGGAGTGAAGGAGGGAGATGAGACACAAATACTTATCCTCAAAATTATCTTCTCTTATCCTTGATTCAGCTCTCAGTGCAAAGCAAATACAGGGATGAGCAGATTAATTCTGCAGCACAAACTCGTTCGTCAGAGGTGGATACAAACGTTCTTTACCAAGGGAATGGCTGCAAGGGAAGTGGGGAAAATCATCACAAAATCTGAACCACTCCTTTGCTGCACAGCTCCCTCCTGCCATCCGCAAATACTTCTGCTGGCATAGTGTTGATTCTGGAGTATTACTCACCCCTAAATGGGCTGACAGCGCCTGGCCACCAGCCACATGCTGACAATGTACGAGACACGAATTAACAGTGATAATGCTCCTTGCTCTGGCACAAGTGTAAGGATTTAATGAAATCTCCACTGGGAATTTCTCACACGCGTTGGGATTGAGGAGTGTTTTGGAGTGGGCACAGCTGGCTCCAAGGATGTCTCTTGGTCCTTCTCAATCCAGCCTTGCCCTACCCACATGTTGTTTCACCCCTGCATTTACTCAAAGTTGTTGGACTCATCTTTAGGGAGTACAAGTCTTTGGGACTAAATTATAATTTGTATCACTCCAAATATTTTTGTAACATTTTCCTGATTTGCCCAGAAAAGTTTCTCTCCTGGACAGGGAGAAGAATCTAACTCCACGTTTGTCTCCCTCCTGCACTGGCAATGAGGGGAGAGAGCAGTTACCTTTTAAAGGAGGTGGCATGGAAATTCTGCCTTGTTGGCAAAGTTTTGCAATGTCAAAGTAATTAAACAGGGGGTTTACGGTGGAAAGTATTGGGCAACTCTCTCAGGCATAGGTGTAACCATCAGCTCCACCTATAATAAACCCAACTGCTTCCCTCCTGTGGAGAAACACAGTCCACTTGGAAAACTGATCCCAGCAAACCTTGTCACTGCAGCAGATTTAGGAAACCTAAATGGGTTAGGAAGAAGAAAGGGCAAAATGGAAAACCAAAAAACCTAGAGATGTTGTTGTAGAGATATTGCAAGGAGACGTGGCACGTTGCAGCAGAAATACTGATTATCAGCAGTCAATCCATCACCCACTGTATGTAGGCAGACACAAAGGCCTCTTCCCTCCTCCTCGCAGTCACTCAGTCCCAACATGTTCGGGCAAGTTGTTCAGCTCTGCCATGGGAAGCTCTTTTTAGTCCGTGACTCCTTGCCAGGGAGTTTCAAAACCAAACCCATTTGTTTAGTGAAGGCTCCAGCATCTTCAGCTTGGTGCTGCCTGTCCCTCCTCCAGGCCGGAATTCCCGGCGCCCCGTGCCTCCACAGCCTTCCAGGGACACAGCAGCGTCCTCACAGTTCTCTGCCAAATGTCCTTGGAAACGCTCCCAACGCTCCTGTTCACCAGCAGCTTCACCTGGGAGGAGTGAGGGGCTTGTCCACACTTGAAAGATAATTTGGATTAAGGGACAGCGTGAATTAAAAGCAGAATGGGACTCCTAAAATATCTCTGGCAAATAAGCCCCAAGTTATCAAAGCAGTTGATTAAAGAGTTTTCAAGGTCTCTCTCTGCCTGCATCCCCATCAGTGAGCCAGACACCACTCTGCAAAATGGGAAACAACCAAATCTTCCATAATCCAAATAAGAAAGATTTCCTCCTGCAGTCTAGCCCATCATAAAAGACAGGAATTTTGAGTTCTATTGGCAGTAATAAAGTGTTTTGTGCTGCTGGCACTGAAAAAGGGAAGATAGTGTGAAAGAACTACAGTCACAGAAATTTATTTAATATAAAAAAAATATTAAAAAAGCAGACATTGGTAATACTGATAAGGCTGTAATGAAAAACATGGTAATGCTGGAACCACATGAATTTTAACCGGTACCTCGAAGAAAAGCAATTCAAGAGAAAAAGGAATCCGTAAATAATGAGGAACATGGCAAAAGCTGAATAAGTAGAAATAGCCAGTCTGTTGAAAGGCTGAATAAGCATGTTCTTTGTAATGGCGTGGAAAGGAAAAGACACAACAGCCTGTATCCTCCGCTTCAATGATAATTCCCCTGGGAGCTGCACCCATTCAGCTGAGGGCAGTTCAGGGACTGAGCCACTTCCCTTCAATATAAAATAAAGTTTTGAGAATCACTGTGGTCAAAGTTGTGAAAGCTTAAAAACCTGAGGCTTCAAGGGGCTTTCTGCAGGAAGCCAGAAAGCTATTCAAAACCGTGTTTTCCCACAAAGTCCAGACACAGTCACAGGATTGTTACGGTTGGAAAAGACCTTTAAGATCATCAAATCCAACCGTGACCTCCATGTTCACCATTAAAACATGCCTTCAACTGCTGTATCCACAGGTTTTTGGAATGTGTGATGTACCCCTCTGCTGAATCCTGAATTCTAATTCCAGATATGACTTCTAGTGCTGGAAACTCCTGTTCCTGGAGCTGAGTAGAGATGAGCAGGAGGATGTGCTGAGGATAAAAATATTTGGGCCAAAGTATCTCACTTTCATATCCCATCTTCCCTGGGATGGAAGCCCATGGGTTTTTTGCATGTCCCCAGCAGGGAAGATGGGGGTAGATCAGTTTTAACTCAGAACATCAACCCTTCACACACCTGTACAGGATTTGGGAAGCTCCTTAGGGGGATACTGTGGAACCTGACTTTCAGGAACCCCCTCCCAATGAGGGCTGGTACACGTGAGCTTCAGCCTGAGTTCCAGGAGCAGATCTGAAAAAACTCCATTTTCCCAATGCTTGTGCACCACTGCTGCCAGTTGATGTGTCATCAATCAGCGACGCTTTGTATCCTAATAGACGTTTATTTGCCAAACTTGGCCACAAGAACATCTTATTTAGAATTAATTCCCACATCCGAGTTTAGCTACGCGTACGGCAGCGAGGCAAGTGACCCCTGTGCTCTTGGGACCCCATTTCCCTCTATGGTGGCAGTAGATCAATTCAGCAGCTCATGCGAGGCTTCTTTCTGGAAACTCAAGTCGATAGAAGTTAATTATACTTATTGATGCAAGGTCAGAATTGATGTGGGAGTAAAATTTAACCTGTCTGAGTGCTTCCTTGGTAACTTCCCTCTGTCCCCAGGATCTCACTCAGAGAAGCAGCTGAGCAGGGTGGGCGTGCACAAGTCAGAGTGAAGGGAAGCTCCTCACAGCCCACAGTGGAAGGGATCTTTCCTTTCAGATATTCCCTGTGCCAGGTCGGACAGATTTCGACTGCCCAGGTTAGATGTTACTGATGTCGGTTAATTTAATTTAATTAATTCACTGAATTCAATACTGTAGGTTCAGTAGCACAGCCTTTCCCCGAGGCAGCCCCAGTTCCCTCTCCATTTTGCTGGCTTTGTGGATGAAGGGACAGCAGAGAAATGTTCTCTGTGGCATGCACATGTATTTTCCAAGTGTTCCTGATGCCACATCTGCACTGTGCCCCGCAGCACGGGGCAGAGCTGCCAGGGCTGGCAGAGTTCAGAGCATGAGCTGCCCTGACACCCAGGGTGCCACCTCCTCCCGATGCAGCACAGAGCTCAGGCACCTACTGACCCCAGCAATGGGCTCATGACATTTCAGCCCTGCAATTTTACAAAAAATCCCTGGATTTTAACCCTGTGACAACCAGCAACACCTACAAAAAGGAAAAAAAAAAAAAAAAGGAAAATAGGAAAAAAATAATAAAACGACACTGTGTAAAGCAGACTGACAGCTGTGTTTACTGATAGACTATAGACTGTTTTAGCATGTAATTTCTTCTAGCTTGGTAAAATTAGCACCTTTGATCCAGCAAATATTTATGTGCACATATTACTTGCTGGAATAGTCTCCTGTGCTTAGTGTAACAAAGCCCTGTCCGCTGGTCCCTAGGCAACCACTAGAACAAACTAATTGGTAACCTATGAATTCACACATATCCATCAAAACAAGACCCAGGTTAATTTTACAGAACCTCCATATTTTCTGTGTTTAAAAATGAGCATCTCACCTTTCCCAGAATAAATTATACTAATCTACAGGTTGGTTTTAAAAATTAGTATAAAAAAGCTCTCGGCATGAAATTCTACCCCCCCCCAAAAAAAGTAATGAAGTAAATAAGACATTTGAGCATGAACAAAAAGAAAAAAAAATCAGATCCTGTCCCAGATCCTGTCCCAGATGGAGTTGGGAAGTTTGGCTCTGGATCTGAAGGCTGCTACACAAGAAATCCCCGACAGGCAGACAAACTAATGTGCCTCCCTCATCAGCTTCTGTGTCAGCTACAGCTGACTCTATTTACTTTTAGCCCAGAGAAGGAACTGGGAGCAGAAGGAAAAGAAAAAAACCCTTCATTGATATTCACAATGTTGTCTTACATGTCCAGCATTATTTTTGTCCAAGGAAGCTCTTTCAGAAAATGGGAGAAAACAAGTGATGAGGTGGAAGAATGGCCATCAGAGGGGAAGAAAGGACCCTGTTGTGGAGGAAGGGTTTTATTCTGTATTAAAGTACCATGAATCATTTTGGTTTCTGCTTGTATATTGGGTATCAGAAGAGTGAGGTGGACTCAGTTGGAAAAATGGACTTTTTTACCTTAACTAAGCTAAATGTCAAATTAAACATCTCTAACGATGAAGGCGGGTTGGTGGAAATTGCAGCTCACCCTGATGGTGAAAATCCCCACTAGTTCCCATATCCATGCAAAATAATCAGTGTCCTGAACCCAAACCACAGCCCTGCTCTGGACCACGGGTGGAAATCCAGGCACTGAGCTTTGGCAGGAGAGCTCACGCCCGGTGTCTGCCCGGCTGGGCTGGCCGTGCCAGCGTTTCCCAAGCGCCAGGCCCCGCGTTCCCGGCCATCCCGGCCATCCGGCCCCACGGCAGCAGGAAGGAGCCCTGCCAGCTGGCTGCCTGCTAAGGCTCCCCAGCAGCGAGGGACCGTTCTGCCTGCAGCACTGCCCAGGGCTCCTTTCACATTTCTATGGGTTCCTGTCACCAGGGATGGGAACCTGGGAGCAGGAGAAGCCGCTTTACCTGCGCGCGGCCGCTCCGGATGCAAAGCACACTTGTATTTTCCCAGCCCTGCCATTCTGAAGAGGATTTTGCAGGTCCTCTCTCCTCATTTACACTGAGTGAGGGTTTCTCCCTGGCTGACAGAGCTCAATTTTGGCTCCAAGCATGGCATTTTCACTGCTGGGTATAATGTCCAAGAAGGCACGACTGACAAGAAACTTCTAATTGACCACGATGTGATTCATTGGGAGGCTCGCGCTCTCTGAGTTAAAATAGCATCACTTAAAAAAAAAATCACTGAAACCCCCAGGCTGTCTGGCAATCAAGCGCCCCAGGAGCCATGACGTGCTGGTGGGGGATGGCCAGGGCTGTTTGCTGCAGGTGCAGCAGGGCTGGAGCTGCTGCAGCCCCTCGTGTGCAGCTCAAGCAGGGTCCAGCAATGCTCTCCAAATGCAGCCACCGTCGTCTTGGCAGTGGCTTTGCACAGGCCAGGGAAAACAGCCCTTCTCTGGGAGCATGGAGAGAGAAGGAGTGAAGACTGAGGCAGGAAGGAGTGGGGTGAGGAAGGAACCAATGAGCCTTGGATTTCTTCAAATTAGTCATAGAATCATGGGATAGTTTGGGTTAGAAATTTTGGTCTATTTCCCCTGCAATGCACAGGGACACCTTCAACTAGACCAGGCTGCTCAGAACCCTGTCGAACCTGACTTCCAGGGCTGGGACATCCACCACCTCTCTGGACAACTTGTTCTAGTGTTTTGCCATGCTCACTGTAATTTTCACCCCCTAATATCTACACTGAATCAATCCTCTTTTAGTTTAAAAGCATCACCCATCCTTGGCAGTACTCAGATCAGCCCTGGGAGTTCTTCTAGCCTGGAGAGGGATGAATCTGGAGCAGCCCTATGCCAAGAGAGGAGACGCAAGTGCCCTTTCAGCCAGAGTGAACTTTATCAGGTTTTTAGCAGGAAAAAAACCATCATCTGTTCACAAGAGCAGCCTTGTGAGGCTGCACATGCTCTCACTGCTTCAGGCAAACAGAAGTGGAAGGACTTTTTCCGATCTTTTGTATGTGCAGCCGCTATTTAATGTAAATGTACTTACCAGAAATTGAATAACTCCCACACCAGTAATTTTATACCCATCCAACATTCAAATTATGAATGCAATAATCTGCAGCACCACGACTCACAAGGCAAGGCTAGAATTCCCGAGGCAAGAAAAGCCTATCTTTAGACCTTCACAGCTGAGATTTTTACTAGATGTAGAAACTTGCTCCCTTCTGCTGCCTCGGGGGTTGACTTGCGTGCAAAGTTTCAACATTTTGTTTTTCTGACATTCGGGTGGTCAAACAGCAGCAAAGCAAACAAGCTGCTTTCAGGGGAAGGAGTGCAAGAAGAAATCCCCGTGCTCTGCCTGGGTGAGGGATTGCCTAACAGGGTTACTCTGAGGCAGAGAAGTGATGAAATTGGTTGTTCCTCTGAGGACATCCTCTGGCTGGGCTGTAACCTGGCTCAGGAGTGGTGGGTGTTCTCCCTGAGTGGGGGCTGTGCTGGAATCATTCCATCTTTAGTCCTTGTAGCTGGCAGCAGTTCCACAGAAGATGCTCCTGATTCATATTTGCAAATGCCATTTATATTCTTGGGTTATTTTCTTCTCTATGTTTCTTAAGCGTTTTCTTTTTTAATATATTTCAGGAACTTGGTGTTTTACTTGTTGCTCTTCTGTGCGTGGTACCCAGGAGAGAGCAAAGCAGTGCAAAACTCATTTCTCACTGCATGTGGCAATAGCAGAAAATGAATGAGAAAGAGAAAAGGATCAGATGCACCCCAATAATCAGAAGCTCCTTTCTGCTGGGCCCCACAAGGGATCTGTGTCATTGAGAGCACGGAGGCAGCTCTGGTTCAGGCTGAGCAGCTCAGGGTTTCATCACTTTTTGTGCCACATAAAGGCATTTATCAGCAGGGCTCGTAATGGCTGGTGGATGAGATGTAATGCTCCTTCCAAATCAGGACCATAGAGTAATGTTCTCCATGCTGAGCTCCGTCAGCCTGCTGAGAAATCCCAGCCCTGGCACTCTCCCCCCTTGACAAATCACCCCACTGCCATTTCTTAATCAAAGGCTGCCAAAATGGGAACTCTAACACCACCTCACCTGCCCAAACCCAGCTGAGGGGCTGCTTGGTGGCAAGAGTTAAACACAGTTAATTCGCCTCTGAATATCATCTGAGGACCATGTACTGAAAAAGATGCTAAATCTCTGTCTCCCAGTGCCCTATGAAAGGCTGTAGCAGAGTAGATGGACCTTAATTTCCTCTCCCCTGCAAAGCAGTGCACTGCCTTCCCTGATGTCATCAGGCTTTGGTTGTGCTTGAAGGAAAAAATATTAAAAAAAAAAAAATACCGCGGCAAATGGTGATGCAATTCTTTTAAAACACTGTCTTTTTTTTGCAAAGTAACAGCAACAAAAATTATATGAAGATCAAAGAGAAAAGAGGCTGTGCTCAAAGATAACTCAAAAATAATATGGGGCAGTTGCTGAGCAACGCTCCAATGCAAAGTATTGCTATTTTCTGGTCCCTCCCCTGATCTGCACAAGAGGGATGGTGTCTGGTACTGGTCAAAGAAAAAGTCTGTGTGATTGCCTGGGTACAATTAGATCTAAGGTCTTTCCAAACAGCTCCTATCAATCAGCCTCGAGCCATTGATCTTACATCTAAAGCACTTACTGAAAAATAAATTTTTGGGTTTTTGATCTAATCCACTATTAGGGATTCATTTCTTCCTTTTTGAGGCTGGGTAAATAAATTTTTTCCATCAGAACTTGCTTAATAATTATGCTGAACACACAGTAGACCAAATCCTGAGGGTGAAGCAAAGCAACATCTCAGAAGCTAAATGCTGATTTCTTCTTCTCTGGTCTTTTCTTTTTTTGTTGGAATAGCTGTCCTTACCCGGGCATTGCACAGTGCTAAACGCATTCCGACAATCGGTATTGTCTGTTATCTGCCTCGAGCTGAGAAGCACACGTGCCACAGGGATCTGCCTGCTGCAGAGTGATACCCGAGGACTTCACTTTTCTCCTCCCACAGTGGGTTCGTCCTTGTCCTGCTTTTGTGCAGCTGCTGGCACTTGGCTCCAGAAGCAAAAGTGCTTTTGTCTTCTGAGGAGGGATGGTCAGTATCCATCCACGGGGATCGCTGGCATCGGGATTGCACTGAGACCATCAGACGGAGGGGCAGATGCCATGACAACCCCATAGCAGGGCTGGGACACAGCTCAGGTGGTCACCATCCCTCACTCCTGCTGGGGTCTCTGGGAGATGTTTAGATCTCTGAAAACCACAGAAATACATTGTGTCATCTCATTTTGTCACAGAAGGGAATAAACTCCTGAGCTCCACCACAGCCTGCAGAAATGGGGGCATCCCACTTTTCCATCTCCCTCTCCAGCAGGGCAGGATGGAGATGTGAATCAACACCACACTGTGCACCTCTCTGGGAAGGGTCCCTGTGAGCATCCTGGGAGTGGGGTCAGCCACAGGCTCAGGGACCACAGAGCCCCTGCTCAACACTTCCCAGGGGATGGACCTGGGGCAAAACAGGTCCTTGACCCACAGCAACGTCAGTGTGACAAGGCTTGCCCTGCTATTTCCCAGTGTGGTTGGGTTTTTTTTAAAAAAAAACCCTTTGAGAGCAGCGCAGCCAGCTCATCTCTGCCTCTTGGATGCTGGCAGGCTGCCACCCTTTAATTAAGTCTGCTGTTATGTCTAATGCTGGTGGCAGCGTTTCAGGGCACCAGCACAGAGGCTGTGGGAGTGGGAGAGGGAGATGAGGTGGCTGTGTGGTGACTTTGATGTTCAGGCTAACACGCCGAAGTAAGAGTGTTGATTTTATCATCCTCACTGGTCAGATCAGCTCTGAGCACAGATCCGGCCAGGCCATAGAAAAACTCCTTTTCCTGCAGGGAGGAGGGCAGCTAGGAGCAGAGAGCGTTGGTTTGAAACCCCACCTCTCCCTTCATGGCACCAAAGTGCTGTCAGAGGCCTCTCTGAAGTGCCCTGGTACCCGGGTGTGTGCCCGCAGCACGGAGCCCGCTCGGCGGGCCGGACACCACAGCGAGCTGCAGCCCGGGCACAGCGGCAGCCCGCACCTCAGCGAGCCTGAGCTGGGCTTCCAGCCCGGGACACACGAGCAGGGGCTGAGGAAGGGACAGCTTTAGCATCTCTCCCTGCGCTGGAGGCCAGACTGCAGGTAAAGTGTGGGTGGTTTTCCCTCCACTTCTGGCTGCTCCACATAGAGCAGCTCGAGTTCGTGTCGTTCCCCACCATGCGCACCAACAAAGCGAGTCTGTGGCCAGGTACATGTCACTGCTGCAGAGCCTCTTTGCTGCAAGCCATTGCTTGGCTTCAGCGCATTCTTCAGCCTCATTTCTCCTCGCATAACCCCCAAGAGCACAGATCTGTTCCTTCCTCTCCTCTCCACGCAGCTGCTGCCGTTGTGCAACCCCGGGATTGAATTTCAATGCCGCTGTGCAATGACCACGCACAGGACGCGATGACGAGGCGCAGCCGGGAGCCTGCAATCCCAAATCCAGGTTCCCGCAGCTCCCTGTCCCCGCAGCCAGCCGTGGATGCTTCGGGAAATCAGCCTCGCGTTGCAAAACGCGTTGGGATCTTGTCTGGGCTGTGGGACTCTGCCACCACCAAGTGATCAGGGGAAAGAAGGGAGAGCAGCCTGCTCAAGGCAGCGCTGGTGTAACCTCGGGCTGGTGCCCAGCACCCCGCGGTTCGCATTCTGCCTCTTGATCTCCAGCAGCTGGGCCCCGCTGCCCCTCCTGGTCTCCATCGGCTGCCCCAGAGCAGTTTGTCACTCGCTCAGCCCCACAAGGCTGATTTGATCTGCTCCGCTTGCAGATAGTGCCACGCACAGAGCCGCGTTGCAATTAAATACTCTCCCAGCTTTATGCTAATGAGAAGCAGGAACAGAATGCACAATGGCAGATAATTACAGGAGAGCAATTACAGACACAGTCTTCCCTCTTCCTTGTCCTTGCAGTGTTTTTTCCACTGTTCCACACTTGCCGTGAGCCTGACACAGCGACCAGAGCTCTGAAGACGATGAACAGAGTAATAAAAACCTCCTTGAAGCACGTCCCTGGAGCTCCATAAGCACTGATCATCCCTTCATGCCACGTTTCTGCAGCCCGGCTGGCCAGGGCAGCGAGCAGGAGGTCCACTTCAGGTGGTCTGAGCTGCTAAAAGTAGTGTCATTAAAGAACTCCAACTTAATCATGATAATTGAATTAAAGGAATATTATGGAATATTTCCTGCTTGTTTTCAAGAGGGCTTGTAGAACTTTTGAAACCCAGCTGCTGTAAATAGCAGCTCGTGTGCTTTCCCAATCCCTCACCTTTCTTGCTCAACACCGAGTGTCTGTGTAGGAGCTGTTTTTCAAAACAGCTGTGCACTTTGCACAATTAATTTGGGGAGGTCTGTGGTGTGTCCCAGTGCTCAAAAAAGGGCTGTGACAAGCTGAGGAGATCATATGTATAAAGTCAATGTATTGAAACAAATAAGCACATTTTTATACATGCAGTCTCAGGCAGGATTGCTTAGAAATGGTGAAGTGCTTTAAAACAATGCCATAGTATTCTTAAATGCCAAGTGTCACATGAAATATTATTCAGAATCACTTCTCTCTCCTTCCCAAATGCCTGCAAACAAGTGGGAACCGCACAGCCCGGCTGTGGGTGCTGGGAACAGCATCAGCTGTGAGTGGTGCATTATTAACAACTGGAATTATTAACGGTGTTTCAGAAAGCTGTTCTGTGCCTCTACACACAGTCGTTTGCAAAATTATTTGGAAAATTCATCTTGCACCTGATCCCTCCCTTTTTTAATGAACCATGTCGTGCTGTCAGACAACGCTGATGGACAACAGAAAGCAAGGAGAAAGGGAAACAGCCCCCGAAATGAGAGGCAGAGCCTTTCCCACAAAGCACCTCACTCACAGGGTTAAAGCAGAGCAAAACAAGGGGGGATTAAAAGAGAAACTGCGCCGTGGGAGGGGAGTGTCAGTGTGGTGGGACCTGGGTCCCCGCAGGGAAGGTGAATATCCCAGTTCCTCACTTACTGCCAAAACTTTTAGCCACCAGGAAGATGCTGATGGTAGCTGGCTCCAGTTTGGTGCCCTCCTCTATTCCCAGTTGCCCTGGCTCTGCTTCTCCAGCCGCAGCTCCAGCGGCAGCTCCAGGGAGAGGACAGCTCTCTCTGCTCGTTGCTTTTTTTCTCCTTCAACATCTGCTTGGAAAGTAGGAAACACCCTCTTAGTAGTGACCAGAGACACCCCTGGGCTCCAGGGAAATTCTATAACCTCTGGAACTCTTCGCATCCTCACTCCATGCTCAGATCTGCATCTCATTCCTATTTTTGCTGCTCTTCTCTATTTTCCAAGCAAATTACTGAGGAATCCTCCACCCACCAAGTGCCAACCCAACCTTCATCAGATAATACCGCCTGCAAAAATTGTGCAGCAGAGTTTTTTGTGTGGTTGACATTCATTTTCAAGCTTCACAGTGTCTTGTAGGCTCTGTGAAAGAAAGGAAAGAGACAGGTGGAAATGATTTCTTCCTTCACCTGCCCTGCTAAGATGATGTTTCTCAGCCTCCACAGGGAGGAGATGTGTGGGAAGCAAAAGGATAAGAGGAGTTTCTGTGGCCAGTGGATCTGAGATAAGCAAGTACAGTTTTTCATGCAGCCTAAAAGGAGACTCGGCTTCTGCATCCCCCAAATTCTTGCTGCTCTACTCTCTGGCACTACACCGTGCAGGAAAATTGCTGATTGACCATCGTGCCCTGGAGGTGCTGGATCTGAGCGGTGATCCAGCTGTGGTGAGGCAGAGAACAGCCAGGGGGATGACAGCAAACACCCTGCAGAAGGAAGACCTAGTTCCTGCGCATATTGTTTTGCTACAGCTCCTGTGTTATTCAGTTTGTTAAATTACAGAGAAAGTGTTTAATGTGCCTGCTCCTCAACTTCTCCCTCCAGCACAGCTGCACTCTGGTTAGGCAGAGGTCGGAACCAGCAGGATGTGATTACTCACTGAAGAGGGAAGGACTTTCACCTTTTCTTTTTCCCATTTTTTGTTTCAGGATGGTCTGAGCTCTGCTCAGATCGCAGCAGCTGTGACATCCAGTGGCAGCTCTGTAGCGTTTGGGGTCCCCCAAGACAACTTAGCTGAGTGGTTTCACAAGAAGAGCCGTCTCATCACCACAGTCAGGAAAAGGATAATCCTGTTACTTACAGGCACAGCAAACTCCCTCTATTCAGGCCAGAAGCCTCAGCAAAGCCCAGGCTGGCTGCTGAGATGGATTTATTTGCTAAAACCCTGTTTGCTGCAGCCAGACCAATAAAAAGACCTGCTGGAGGTCTCAGCTCTCCAGACCCAGGAGGGTTCTGTTTCCTTTGCCCTGTACTATCTTTGCACAAATCTGATTCCAAATGACTTGTCTAGAGGCCAAACCAGCTTCAGGAATAGGAATTGGGCTTGGAAGAGGAAGAGAGTTGATAACAGCACGGGCAAAAGCATCCTGAGCATCGTTGCAGCTTTGCCTGCAGTGAGATGATGCTGCCCAAATGCTTTGTCTTCCTCCTGTTACTGTGTGTCCCTTTTCACTCCTGTTCCCCATGGCTTTGTAGTCGGATGCCTGACATACTCTCTATTAGTCTCTGCTGCCTTGTAATGAACATGAAAAGCATGAAAAGATGATGAATCAGAGATCAGGACCCAGAGCAATCGTTAGTAGAAGGGAATACATTAGGCACACTATGGCTCAATAGGAAATATATTTTCTGCCTTTGTTACACAGATCTAAGGGCAGGCTTGGCATTGTCTCAAGCAGCCAGAGATGGGGTTGAGACAAGGTTGTTTTATGAGAAAAGCCAGCAGTCAGGGAAAATCCTTGTACAGATGAAGGTCTCTCTAAATTAGATTGATCTGGAGACTGCGGGTCAGGCTTTGGAAGGCAGTGGGCGGGCAGGGGGAGCAGCATCCCACTGGTAGCAAATTCATAACCAGGGAGCTAAACAGAATCCAGCCCCTTCAAAAATGAAGCAGCCACAGTGGCTGACAGGAATGGGACAAGGAACTTGGCAAGACACGGGCTGGAAGGACAGAGGGATGTGTTCCCCTCTCCCCAGGAAGGGCACCTTTCTCTGGAGAAAATGCACTCGATAACTGATGCTGAAGTGTTGGACCTTAAACCTTGAGAGGGCTTTTAGAGACACAAACACTTGAAATTCCTGCCTGAAACGGCAGCATCTCCAGAGAGATAACAGAGGTGGTTATTGGTGAAGGAGTGCTGCCTGTAGGGCCTGGGCAGGTGCTGCTGCATCATTTCACAGGAGCCACTGGAGACAGAGAGAATAACAACCAGCTTCAGTCCCTCTTGGCTAGACACTGCCCAGCACCTGGGGGCACCAGGTTTCATTATCAGGGGCTTAACAGAAGCCAAATGGTCAAATAAACAAGAAAAATTAGCTAGACTGCTGATTCTCCTAATCTCAGACACAGAGATCTTGTTTGCCCTCTGCTCTGCAGAGAAATGCGTTTTCCTCTATTCCATGTTGTTTATACACCTGCATATGCTTGGGGAAGAAGTGTCATACAGGAAATATGAGCTTTGGCTTACAGAGAAATCCCTCCAATACTGTGCCTGAAGGACCCTCCAGCTTGTAAGACACCTGATGGGAGTCCTTGGGGACAGTTTTTGCTCTCAGCTGCCCTGGCATGACTCAGAAGAAACTCTTTTAGTTGAGTTAAGTTGGGCATAGACAAGAGCAAAGTTGTCTTTGTGTTTGGAAGTGATCTGCCAAACCCAGGGCTCCATCATCCTCCCTGATGCACACAAAGAATTAATGGATTTGCATCTTTGTAAGGGGAAAGAGAATTGGGCCCACGTTGAGCAGCAATAATGAATTAAACCGAATTAAATTTTGATACATATTAGAGATATGTTAGTTACTATATAAAGTAATATACTTAATTAGCCCAGGAAGTCTGTTAAATATTACATAAGGTTTCCAATGAGCTCCTGCAGGAAGCGAGGGAGCTGACATTTGTAGGTCTCCTCACATGAGAACCTGGTGGTAGCTCTGGAGAAATCTATGGACTCCACAAGTGGGCTTAAACTCTCCCCCTTTAATTGCTTCGTGACCTGAAGTTTTATGAAGTCTGATGGAGTGCAAAGGAGCCCACTGTGCCACAGCTTGCACCATGGCCCAGAGAAGCCCAGCTCATTTCTCTGCAGCTGCTCTGTTTTCCATCTGCCTGGGAACAGCACTGCCTTTGATTAGAAATGTTTTAGTCCTTCCCAAATCTCGTTTTGTCACTCCTGACCCACACTGCTCACTGCCATTAAGAGTATTAAAAACAAAGCCCAGCCTTGCCTCTTAAACCATGCCCTGATAGAGTACCAAATTTAATGGATACTTTTTCAACAGAGCTTTAACATTCACTCCTCCATGTGGCAAAATGCTTCCAGCAGCTGCACATGGATATCACATCTTGATATTCAGACCCTGCTGTCTCTCTCTGAAAACATCTATCGGTCTGAACAGCGTCTGCCAACTCAGTCCAAGCTGACAGATGTAGGATGACTTCTGGTTTCATTCCCCACTGTGCTCTGAAATGTTCATTTCAAAATACAATACTGAGTTGGCCTTGACACAAATCAGGTGTTACCTCTGATCAGACAGTTACTTCATTACTAATGGCATTACTCATCCTGCTCTGCAGTGTTTTCCTCCCCCAGAGTGGTTAAACATTTTCCGGCTCACAAAAGTGCTGTTGGATTGAACAAGGATAGAAATGTGACTTTCTTTGGTGACAAGGTGATTTGTAATTTTAGGGAGCCCAAGAAGCCAAGAGCAGTCATGGCAGTTCGGGACAGGTCCAACTGTGAGAAGTCTCCCTGTACTAAAGGATGCATTTTTGGACACTTTAGGAGTTTGGATTTGCAGGTTGCAGCTGGGAATGGAGAGAAAGAACAAAGGAAGGAGAGGAAAGAGGGAAGGAAAAGAAAGAAGTGAAAAGGTACAGGACAGGTTTTGAACACAGGTGGACACACATTGTGCCCAGATGGGGACAATTCCCCTCCAGAATTTGTGGTCCTTCTCAGGGACATGGTGGCTTTGTGGCCATTTGCAGCTCTCAGCACATGTTGCTTTGGGAGTGGAGATGTTAGCTCCTCCCACCTTTCTGAAAGTTGGCTCATGGGTTATTTCTTAGCATTTTCAAGGATTATTCTGGTCATCATCGTCTTTGTTCAACATCAAACTTGCTCAGTTACGTCCCTTGCAGTATGGTAAGGAAGAGACCTTCTGCCACCAGCAGAAGCTGTTTTGACTCCTGGCTGAGCTGGATGAGGCACATCCAGGAACTGATTTCATCATGTCCCAGCCCAGTTTGGATTGCCATGCTGGTTTTCAGTCCTAGTAGCTCCCAAGTTTCGACAGACAAGTTGTTGTTGAGTTTGTTTTTAAGAGAAATATATATCAAAGAGTAATATTTCACTGCAAAGGCGTCGCTAGCATGAGAAATGCTCCCCTGGCATTTTCTGTGTCTTACTCACTGGGGTTACATGTAAAATATTAATGCTGAGTGTTTGTGCTGTATCTTGGGGGTCTGGCCAAGCAGGAGCTCAAGGGGTCCTTGAAGATTTTGCCCTCACCCACTCTGGAGTCTCTTTTCTCTGCTACCCTGCCCTTCCCCTCACCCACGTGTGCTGGTAACTTGTGAGGGGATTTCAAAAAAGGGAATTTTCCAAACAGAATAAACATGTCCCATGATGAAAGGCAGAAGAAAAGGAGGTAAAACAAAGGGATGGGTTTCATAGTGACAGATACTTGTGTGAATGCCATAGCACTTTCAACCCTCATCAGTAAGGACATGAACAGAAAGAGGTTTTTTAATCATCTCTTTCTTTAAAGTTTGTTTCACAGACACACTGGCTCCATGGGGCAGAAGTAAGCAGTGGAAAAACTACAATTTGTGCATATCCTCCTAGTTCCAGGTTTATAGAGAGCTATCTGTGGGCAAGATGGTGCAGAAAAGAGAAGAGTTTTTGACTGTGAGGGCAGTCTGGAGGGCAGCTGGAACAGGTTGTCTGGAGGGGTTATGGAGGCTTCATTCCTGGAGATATTCAAACCCCAACCAGACAAAGTCCTGGCCAGCCTGCTGTATCTGAGCCTGCTTCAGCAGAAGAGTTGGCCCAGAAAACATCAAGATGTCCCTTCTAGCCCGAACTGTTCTGTGATCTGCCACCCCCAGGTCCTGCTTCTCAGGCACAACCTCAGAATAAAGAGAAACCGGGCTCAGGAGAGCTTGGAGCTGAGCTACAGCTCTGACCCTCTGGAAAGGTTCCACTCTTCAGATCCACAAGGATGGAGCAGTGTTCAGGCTCTGAGCTTCCAGAGATCTCCCTGCCCAGGAGAGAACCCCATGGCCTGGTGCAGGGTGATCAGAACACCCTATATGGACATCTATAAGCACCTATGAGCATATGGGATATGTACACATGGCACATGAACTGTGTAAGCCAGGTCCACACGTGAGCCCTCAGACCATCTGCTTGCATGTCTCTGTGATCTGCTTTAACTCCAGATCGTGTGATTTCCTTTATTACCAAGATGGCATGTTCCCGGAAATGGATTACAAATAAACTTATCCTGTCTGCTGAAGCAAGAGAGAAACATCAGGATGGGGAAAGCTGTAATCTGAGTTCTATCACCTGTTATTTATCTAACAATCCTGGCAATTTACTCTGGATAAAAAATACCTGTGATTTGCCCACATGGTATTTTATCACTTTGTAAACTATCTTAGGTACCAAGTAGGGGGTTTGCTTTCTATCCGGATGGTGAAAACTCTGAATAATGGATGACAGCTAACAGCAAACTGCTCCTAGGGATAGGAGCTGCACAGCACACACCTCATCATCTGGAACTTGTAAACATTTCAATGAATGCTGGCGCTTGACTGAGTAGCTGGAGATTTCAAATAACACCAGATCACAAACAGCCGCACAGTGGAAGTGGTTTGTGGGTTCAATAAACATCACGGGTGTCAAAAAAAAAAAAAAAAAAGGCGCTGTTTCTCCATCACATCTGTAGCGATCAACATAAAATTCATGTCCTCTCTGCTGCGGCTGTGCTGCGGCTGCCCAGCTGGGCTGTGGTGAAACCCTGGCCCAGCCAGGTGTGTGTTTAAGTCTGACCATCCTCAAAGTACAGGGCTGAAGCCACGCACGAAGTACCTCAAAGCCGTTTTCCCACTGCTCCTCTCCTCTCCTCTCCTCTCCTCTCCGACCCTCTCCGACCCTCTCCGACCCTCTC
>WEIT01029663.1:739939-754508 GCA_013389985.1 Dryoscopus gambensis | reverse complement strand
CCCCAGGCTGCTCCAAGCCTCATCCAGCCTGGCCTTGAGCACTCCCAGGGGTGGGGCAGCCACAGCTTCTCTGGGCAAGCTGTGCCAGGGCCTCCCCACCTCACAGCACAGAGCACTCTGATACCCCATCCAACCCTGCCCTCTGCCAGTTTGAAGCCATTCCCCTTGTCCAGACACTCCAGGCCCGTGTAAATAGTCTCTATCTTTCTTGTAGCTCCCTTCAGGCACTGGAAGGCCGCAGTTAAGGCACCGCAAAGCCTTCTGCAGGCTGAACAATCCCAGCTCTCATAACCTTTCCTCACAGCAGAGCTGCTCCATCCCTCTCATCAACTTGGTGGCCTCTGGACTGTCTCCTACAGGTCCATGCCCTGAGAATTCTCCCTCCCCTGCTGCCCAGGCCGGGGCATCAGCCCAGCACATGGGTCATTTCTGGGCTGGGGCATGTCCACATCTCACCCACCAGCACCCCAAGTAAAGGGTAACCTGTGGTATCCATTCCATCTGCCACAAGAAAAGTACCACCAACTCCACTTTCAGATAATATTTAAACTAAACAATTTTCAAGCATTCTGTATTACAAAACAGAAAATGATACAGTTCATGGAAGAAGTCAAAATGCTGGCATCACTTTGTTTCCACATTGATACATAAAAATGGACGACACATTAAATAAACATTTTGTTATTAACAATTAGAAATATTAACACCAAAAATCATGTATAAATCAGGAAATAAATGTACAAACTATTTCCAAAGTGCTCTTTCAAATACATTATATACACAACATTCACGAAGTTCTTAATGTAAGACATTTCAGATTGATGTAATGTTGCTGTTTCGGTTTAAGTGTTGTTCATATTCTCTCAAAAGCATTTCAGCACTTTCAAAAACCACATAAAAGGCATATTTCCAAACTGGCAAAGAGCAATATTGCATTCTTCTGGCTACCTGTAATATTAATTATTCTAAAGAAAACAATCTTACTTCCTTTCTGTTCCTTGCTATTTGAGAGTACTTATTTGTATGAAAACACCAGCAGGAAAGATGAGAGAAATGAGGTCTGACTAAAAAAAATGTCTTGTATTTCACCAGTAGTTGAAGTTATTAACATAGGAAGGGCAGTGCTTGGACAACATTTAATAGTAAGGACTGTCTCCTTCCAGTTAAAGATTTTCTTCTAAAGGAAAAAAAAGTAATGCATTGAGAGATGTTGTGTTTTCCTTGTGGTCTTCGTTTTTCAAAATATAAAGTACTCGAAATCCCATAAATAACACCAGTTCAGACAAAGAAAAGGAGAAAATCCTACAGTGTGCATTTTCTTTAGATTGCAAATTTGCAGTTAATCTTGTATTAAAAAAAGTTCGTGGGCTACAGTCTACCCAGCTTTTTGCTTCAGAGAAATTTGGACATGGTATTTTGTTCAACACTTATATAAGCACTTTAAAAGTGCCTTTTTTTCACCCCCCCAGACTTTATAAGAACGTATAAAACTGAATAGAAGCGACTTACATTGTTCATACTGATTTTTACATACCACTAGTTTTTCTCTCTAAACTCTCCCTCTTTAGGTATTCTCTCACTGGTTGACCCCATTAACAGCTCCCCTCTCTATATGCATAATAGTGTTTCACAATTAAAGCTGAATTTAGTTGCTTGTCTGCAATAAAGAGGCATTTTTTTTCTTTTACCTCTGAACTATTTCTGTCAAGCTACAAGAGCAAAATAAAAGTGATGATGAGCTGTAAGAACAACAGACCAACAAATTTGACAGTATTTATGGTTATAATGCTTGCTGGGGAATCTGAGCAAGGGCAGTGCAAGAATCAGAATAAAGAAGGATGCCAGCCACCTGCTTGCAAAAATTGGCATGAAAATGTATATGCAAGTTGTAAAATTTGGAGTAGAATACTCAAGACAGGACTCCTGCCAGATGTTGTTCTCAGCTAAGCACGATATGAAGCAATATTGATGTCAAGCAGGCTGACACTGCAGATCTCAGACCTCCCTTCTTTTTTTCTTTCCATGACAGAAATACCTTTGTTTACATGGACAAATAAAAGGTGCCTCTAGTTATTAACATTTCTATCATCATAGGTTTGGATCCTCTTTCTGTACCTTTCACAACAGAAATGTGGATTTATGCAGATTACTGAATGATAAGATTTGGGTGGGTAGGTATTACAGAAGTTGCAGTTATTTTTTGTCATATAGCATAGAACTGTCTTTTTGTAAGGAATGTATCCATCCCCTTGTTCTGTAGAAGTCAAGTTAAGAGCCGTGGATTTTGGAGGCTGGCAGGTAATCTTCAATGCATTCAGTAAAAAAAAGATCAGTAACTTACCACAGGGAACTTCCCTGGACTGAGATGTGACTGATGGGCTTTGCATTGAGCCGGACTGCAGAACAACCTGGCTGTTTTCCAGAATGGGGCACAACTGTGAGCTAATGATCCTAAAGCTATTCAGAAACATCAAGAATGGGACAAGAGGGAGTAAATGGAAAACTTCTGCGTTGTATCAACATACAGTACTATACACAGCACCAAATATCAAACCATTAAAGCATTGTCTTGTTACCAGTAGTGCACTGCTTCATATCCAGCATGAAATGAACACTGTTCACATACAGACGCTGCTTTGTGCTAAGGGGTAACCAACATATTAAAATTAATCAAAACTGCCTGTACATCCAGTTCAAAAGATGGAGATACTATTGAAAGGAATCTGACACCGCACTGTATTCTTTTATTGCTGGTAATTTCCATATTGTCCCTGTAAAAAAAAAAAAAAAGAAATAGAAATGTTGAAGGATAATATATTGGAGGCTTACAGTGAGTTAGGCAATTTCTTTTGGTCTGTGAATTTCACAAGACCCACTGAAGTATCACCCATATACCTGCACCAAATTATCAGACAGGTTTATATACAGAGCTAACAGCCAGATCTGCCCTTTCAGAGCAGAGATTTAGGCAATTTACCTGCTCATAGCCATAAGGCCTCTGTTGCTGAGCAGATGGGCCTGTCTGGGAAGCTCTGTAACTTCCATATTGCTGCCCCTGTCCCTGTTGGTAGCTGGAATACTGTGAAGAGGCTCCTTGTGCAGGACCTGAGAAGACAGTAAAATCCATTACAGGCAGTAAAATCCATTACAGGCTTGATTTGCTGGGGGACTTCTTGGGGTTAACGCAATCTAAAACATGATGCTAAAAAGCAAGCTCTGTGAGTAAGAACTGTGAGTAAATTCTGCTCAGACCTCCCCTCTAGGTTTACACTAGGAGGTGTTAATACTAATAATGATGTAGTTGCAGCAGTGTAAACTTCAGGTTTTAAACTTTGCTCAAAAAATATCTTAATACTTCTAAGTGTAGGCCCTCTGAAATCTGTATTGGCACAGCTCAGTTATGACCTCTATGCAAACTACCTGGCCTTTATTTTAGTAACAACTGCACGTTTAAATTCCTATCTAATCTGGCTGTGCCACCATAAGCGACAGAGGAGTGATTCTCCAGACTGCTGTTGTTCTTTTTCATGTCAGTTCAGAAGGACTAGGTGCGTAGGAGGCCTGGGAATCCAAGCAGTGACCTCCTGATGACATTTAACACAAAGTCAACATGAAGCAAATGTGTATTTTCTAACTTGTATCAAAAGAGAGAGGGATTCAGGATGGAATGCAGTGCTATACTAATGTACACTACTGCCCAGAATCCCTTTACTAGATCTTTGGCTAATTTTGGTACATCGTTAATCCAAGGTTAATCAAGGAAATAGTTTACAGCCTGTTTTAGCTTAGGAATGGAGGTGTCAGGATGAAGCACTGCAAACACTTGACCAGCCACTGGGAGTTTTCTTACCATATCCTTGTTGCTGTCCTGGGTAACTCTGTTGATTTGGGTATTGCTGCTGGGAATATGTTTGCTGTTGTGCAGCTCCCTGTTGGTATCCTGCCTGCTGCTGGCTATACTGAGAATTTCCTGGAGAGGGAAACATTGGAATTGTTTGGATATAGATGAGGCAAGTATTTCACTGTACATGTGGATCATAAGGGAAACAAAGGTGTAAGGAGCCTTGGTCTCAAACTCATACACAAATACTTTTCTTAAAAAGAGACGATTGGATTTTGCCAAGCAAGATGTTCATTTCTCCAGTGATTTTTAGTTCCTTTGAATAGGAGAGTTACTTATTTATACAAATCACTAAACAAACAAACAAAAAACCAGTTCCCCAAAGGATTTTTTTTACTCCAGAAGTGCTTCAGAACAAAAAGTCACAAACATAAGGGTGCCTGGGTAAATAGCTGCTTTCTCAAGAAGCCTTTTCATTGTATTTTCTTCTAGATAATGATGTTTATTCATGTAACTCAGAAAGACCACTTATCTAGTTGTTACTGGTATTTTTTTTCAAATACCTCTGTGGAAATTCCTGTGCTGCATCCTGGAACAACAAAATGAACAGAGGCTCTGTTGGTGACATCGCTTCTCCTAAATGCCACCTTGCTGTATCATCATGGAAGTTAATATTTCCAGTTAATTTAGAATTCAGATGTCTTAATAATATATTGAATTTACTGTTAAGATTTTGCTGTATTTTCCTACCTCCTTCATAATAGTGTTGTGTAGAGTCGTCAAACGACCGGTCATAGCTCTGTTCAGTATAGGATGACTGCTGATAGGCATAATCACCATGTCCTGCAAGGAGTCACAAAGATTTGTCAGATACATTCTTAAAGGAATCCCTGACACAGTGCTGAAATATCTTATGAAGCTGCTTATGCACCAAGCTGAGGCCAAGAGCAAATACAGACCCCTTAGGGAGAACATCACACACATGGCAAGGGAAGTCACACCAGTGGATAAACCTTTTGCATTTACTAATCCACACTGGGCTTTGGGCTTTTTTTGGAGCAGTCTGGATAGCAGCGTGCACTGATGTGCATGTTTTGTACCAGGCTCCCATCCCCTGGGATTAGAATTTTCCAGCATTTAAATTGGAAATGAAGCATAATAGGTTTGCCATGTCCTTGGATGTGGCAGCCGTGGTGCTCTGCGCTTTATCAGTATCACAGTGAGCCCAGCTCAGAGGAATTACCATCTGGATAGTATTGCTGATTCATGGGTTCTGATGAGCCTTGGCCATGGCTGTACTGCTCACTGTAATATTCTTCCTGACCCATGTACTGCTGCGAGGAACCTGCAAGGCACAGACCGGAGAGAGCAAACTGAGCCCGTGGACTCCCAAGGGATGGGGTTTTCTTATCTAATTTATTTTTTTTAAGAAAACGAAGTTTATGTCTGGATAAGCAAACAGTTGACAGCAGTTATACAGATGTTTTGCTCACTAAAAAAAGGAAAGAAATTTGTATTCTCAGAAAAAGATGGATGAAATTGAAATCACGCAACAGTCAGTAACACATCCTAGAATCACTCGCTTCTGTGGCAACACTGAAAAAAAAAGGGCTACGTTTCATCTACTAATCTGAGTTATTAGAAAGCACAGGAATAGATTCCATGCTCAAGAGCACAGTCAGAATTAAATATATTTTCATTAATACATTAATTTTTTTCTTAGCAAAATTCAGTTTATGTGAGAATCAGTCTAGCAGCTTTATTACCTCTTAGAACTTTATCCAGAGAGGTCTTAGAGCATGGTAGTTATCCTCTGGTGTTTTCCTTTCCTTGGCCTAATTTTTCATTCTAATTGCTGGCAAACTGTATCTTCTTTCCACAAATGTGTTCCTTGCTAACTGTGCCATGTTAGGGCTGATCCAACACCATGTGAAAGAATTGAAAAGATTCCCAGTGGCTTGAGTGAGCTGTATATCAAATTGTTCATCTTTTCTTTAGAGATATATGATCCCTTTTAGACAGAATTATTTTTCTAAACACCTGAAATAATTAAATAGATAAATCTTGAAAATAGATTCAGGTTCATCTCATTGTCACACTTCCACCATTCAGGATTTCCTGTGCTCCTGGGTGGGATTCTCTGTTTGTAAATGTGACTTGGAAATTTTATTGACTTATGTATCCCACAAGACGGAGCGAGTATCATCAATCTAATGAGAGTTCTATCAATAATCTGATAGCAGATTTTACCTTGCTGTGAAGCTCTGTAAGGGCCCATGGGTCGCTGCCCCATCATGCTGTTGCCTTGGTTGCTCTGGCTCATCATGGCAATGGAGGATTGTCCCTGGTAGTGCTGGCTCCCTCCTTGTGCTGAGTTGTAATGTGACGTTGCTGCTTGCTGGTGCATCATGGAGACTACAATGGACATGGAAAAGAATGTTTTCTACAAGGATGGGGCAGTCCTCTCCCGAGGCTCTTTGGAAGCAAGTTAAAACCTTCAGCTAACACACATCCTGATAATTCTGTGAATTTTCCACAGGGGGAGATGTTTTCCTACTGGATTTATTTAACTCTTCTGCACTGGAATCCAGAAAGGATCCTATTACATGGTCAATTCTCGCCATTTGCTTCAGGAGATATTTAAAAATACATCTAGCCTTGATTATTATTAGCTTACTTAAAAGAATGTAAACCTTATTGTACTAGGGTTAAAGAAAGAAACAAGAACTGTTGCTTGTTCCTCTCTACCTCCTGACTACTTCATTGCTGCATTTCTTTTCTAATATATTCTTTCTTCTGCTTCCATCTTCTCATGTACCTAATGATTATAGAGTTTAAGTAAACTGATATTCTAGGATTTATTTGATTCCTAAATTTCATGCTGTTGTAAAGAATTCTAAAGCATCAGACATCCCGTTCAATACTCACTAGCAAACTTTTTTAAAATTAAAAGATTAATTGAGTTGTCTGCTAGTCTCTTTATGCCCTGCAAACAATGTGAACTACCAATGAAATAACGAATTGGGGTAGTAATGTACAAATAGCAAATGTGTTATACCCTGGCAGGTTCTTTGTGCTTGGATAAAGGTGCTGCTCAGATCCCTCCCAAGGCTGTGGGATTTGCAGCCAGGGCTATCAGACAGTGCTGCTGCACCTCTACCTGACCCTCTTTTCCCCAGCTCAGCCCTAACTATGGTGAGTCAGCCTAAGTTAAAGCAAGTCTGAAACTGTTCTGACTTACACTGGCGCCTGACACCTGGAAATTCAGAGATGTCTTAAAGCTGTCTTTTCCTCTTGTACGTTTGTCGCTGTCTACAGAAAATATTTACAGAACAAAGTCGTGTGTGGTAAAACCTCTGAGGTCACTGGAAAGTCAAGGTGGCCCAGGAGGAGGAAGAGGGAGTTTACCTGGATTAGACTGCATGTTGATGTTTGTTCGAGAGACGTAATTGCCTATTGACCCCTGGCCTTGCATTGGCACATTCTGAGACGCAGGCACCGTGTGGCTGTAGCCAGGGCCGGTCCCGTGGCTGCTGACAGTCATACTCAGAGAGGTCGTGGGCATCGTGCTCTGGCCTGACTGCTGCATAGACACGTGGTTAGGACCTACAAAAAATTAGAGGGAACAACAAGAAAACCTGGGCTATTATCGGCAATGCACAGTGACCTCGCGGCCTTTCTGAAATATGGTAAGGCAAAACAAAACAAAACAAATCCTCATTATTAAAACTCCCTGTTATCTACAGACAAATTAAAACTGCCTACTGCACAATTAGAGCGATCCTCCTCTTCCTGGCACCCAAATCCAGGCTGTACAGGATTGCAGATGGAAGAACGAAACCAGCAGCAATGCCCCACAACCACTTCCTCGCAGGCAGCAGAATTAACAAATGCCAGTAATTTTGGGTACTTCAGAAAATACATGGACTCTGGAAACATCCCAGCCTTCTGAAATTTGTCCTTTCCTTCCTCTTGTCCTGCAGTTGATTCCTTTTCTCCCTTCACACAGGCGGTGACAACGGGAAGACCCAGCAGTGGCTGGAGACACTCTGCACATTGCTGTGTCCACTGGGTTCCTCTGTAACCAGCTCACCTTTAGCTGGGCCTTCTGAAGTACCAAGGGAGCCTCTACTCAGAGAATAAGCCTGTCTCTCTCCTTCCTGAAGTTTGACTAGAAGTACTTCAGAGGAAGATTAAGTTTTCCAAGTCACCATAACAACCGCAGTTGTTACTCTCTTTTCAACATCAGACTGCCCCAGAAACATCCTGGGTATGTATCATCCTGCTTACCTAGCAGTGTGCTTATTTTTTAAAATTCTGTTGCTGCTGGGTAGCTAATATTGGGGAGCATCCGGTTCTCATTTGTTGTTTATTACGGTAAATAGTTTTACGAATGAGTTTTGTAAAGTTGTTTTCACTGTATATTGTTACTATCCAAATCGTGATGGTGCATATTGTTGTCTACCTAAATTCAGCCTTATTGTCGTCAATCTCAATTAATTTAGGTAGAATGCAGAATCCTTAGAAGAGACAGAATTATGTTGTAATGTTTAAATAACGATATTTTAATTCAGGGTTATTAAGCGTAT
This sequence comes from Dryoscopus gambensis, assembly GCA_013389985.1. NCBI lineage: Eukaryota > Metazoa > Chordata > Aves > Passeriformes > Malaconotidae > Dryoscopus > Dryoscopus gambensis. The sequence continues at coordinate 746,078 of WEIT01029663.1, read as the reverse complement.
CTGCAGCCTCTGAAAAACATGCCTAACTCATTTAGTACAAACCTCATTAATTACTCTTAATGGTTTTCATAGACATCAAAATGAGAACATTTGCTGCAAATTATGGTATTTCCCTCTGATGAAGAGATGCAAGCAGCATTTTCAACAAGAGATAAAGAGAGCCAGCTCTCCTGAAATCAGTGGAGCCGGGTCAAAATGCTGCTACAGAGAATTATCTCTGTGTTTTGCTCTAGTTTGCTTAAGTTGTAAAGCTGATCCTTGTGCAACACAAGGTCACACAGTGTGTGAATGGAGATAGGAGTTGCCTTGAGTGAGAGATGGAGTGAAGCAAGTGTGGGTAAACCTGGCCCTGTTTGCACGGGAAAAATTAGAGATTCTTGGCCTTCTTTAAAGTAAGAAACAAAAAAGTTGGCTAATTTGTGATTGTAAGGGAAAATACGTGGATGAGTCAAGTCCTCAGGACTTCCAGTCAGGTTCTTTCAGTTAGCACTAAATTACTACAAAAACCTCAAGGGTGGGGGGCAGATCAGAAAACCAACAACAGTAGCACTGAAAATGTTCATTCTTAATAATTCTTAGTATATTGCTCATACTCTGTATTAAATCTTTCAAAACAAAGGCCCTGAAAAATTTATTAAGTTCCCTTTATAAGTTGTAACTGTTTAAAACAGAGCCCCTATCCATTTGTTTAAAAGGTACTATAGGCTTGACCACAAAGGGATTTTTAAAAACTCAGAAGTATTTTCATGGCTTGTGTCTGCTCGAGTCCCCCTGCCAAGGTCTGTGATTTTACAATCAGATATTTCTATTTATAGAAACTGGGTTTGCTCTCTGTCACTCTGGGAGACACCCACAGAAACAAGAACTGACTGAATAACTATGATCTACAAAATAAACAGATTATTCATAATATAAAATGCACATATTAAAAATTGTCTTTCAATTAGTTTAGTTGCATGAACAAAACCAAACAGACAGATTATATTATCTTATTAATATGGAATGTCTGTGCAAATTCTTTGACTGTGTTGTACAATCTCTGTAAGCCTCTGTAGAGGACAAAGGCTGGTGCAATACCAAATTATTTGTAAGGAGAAATGTATCCTGGAAGGTCTTTGCAATCTGAAGGCTTGGTTGTGTGTTTAGTCATGCAAGAAATTCCATTTTACCCTGGCCAAACATGCCACTTTCATGAGAAAAATACTTCAACGTATGATTTTCCTTACTAAAAACTTGGATGCATCTTTACTTGGTGATTTTCATCATGCATTTTTTTTTTTAATTGTCTTTAATTTCCTCTGTAGAAACACAAAGCACTCTGCAGAAGCCAACATCACTCCTGCCTGTAGCCATTTTGTGGTGATTTCAGCATGTGCCTGAAATCCCCATATGCCTGAAAGGTGAGTTAGGAGAGGTCTTTTCCAGCTCTCTAAGTATATTCTGCATTAATGATTTTGTTGCCAGGCAACAGCAAAGCAGCACAAAGGGGACCAAAGCTCACCATTGCTAATCTGACTCTGCATGAGGGAGGAAGGAGGAAGGCCGGTCCCGATGGCATCGCTGAGATTGCTCTGGGAGTGGAGGGATTGGTTGGACGCGCTCTGACTCATCCCTCCCGGGCCCAAGTTTATATTTTGCGTTGGTGGCTGCAAAACAACAAGGAGGGGAAGCAAATTTTTGGTTAGGTTTTTAATTAGAAAAATAGCAGCCCCCAAACTAGCCTGACTATGGCAAAAAACTGCCTTGGCTAAATACATGTGTCCTTTGCTTTTTTGGGTGAACCTTCCTTGGTTTGACTCCTCTGTGTGAATGACATTGAGCATGACGGAGCAGCTGACAGGCAGCAGCACGGTGAAGGGCTTAAAATTGTGTTTGTCACAGAGTGTGGCTTCTGTGCTCGTTCCTCTGCGCTCGCATGGATTTCCAAACACCACCAGTGCGGGGAATGCATTAGCAGAGACAACACAGGAGCGTGGTGACAGACCGACCTCTGCCAAGCCATGCTGCAGTTTGTGTTACGTGTGGTACTTCCCCAAATCAATCCACTGCGCAGGAATAACACCAAGTGTAAAGACAAACCCATGCCCAAGTGCTGAATTCGATTTTTGACATAAAACAGCAGCATTTTTTCCCCCCCAGGGAAAGAATACAGTAAGAATAGGTAAAGAATATTGAATCTGGAACAAAGGGAGCTGTTCAGATCTGTATGACTGCATCATTTATAGGATATAAACCTTGAGCTATGGGGACAGAGATTAACACAACTGTCCCAAAGAACATGATTTAAACCAAGTGAAAGTAACTTTTGATTTGTTTGGTTATGTACTTGGCCACTTAAAAACTTTTAGCTGGAAAAATACTAAAACCGGTTCATTGACGGTGATCAGTGACAGAATCAAAGAACATTTCCCACTGGTATAGCTAATGTATCTCAGGGAAATAACCATGGTAGTTATACTAACAACTAATTATTAGTTACAGTAATTGTACTGGTACTTACAGCAGGAAGCAAGGACTGCATATTCTGGTTAGAGTCTGCTATTGTTGCCAAGTAAACCAGGTTTCTGTGCAAGATTTGTTGGTATCTACAGAACAAAGAGTAAAGCTTATTTGGAAAGGGTTAACAGTACACAAAATTCCAAACCTTTCTCTTTTATTTTTCCCTATTTACAAATGGTTAGTTAAATTACCTTAGCCCATTTTTGATCTGTCCTAATAAACAGCAGTAGCAATGACCTGCGTCTGCGCTGTCACGTTTTCCATCAAGGATCAGCGTGCTCCATCCCTCTTTTACAAATGGATAAACTTGGGGGAAGGGAGAGGTAAAATATACTCTCCTTTGAAAGCACGTTGAACTGTGGAGCTGGGACCTCAGTCTTTGAGGACTGACACCCAGTCAGCTGCTCCAACAATCAGACACTTTTCCTTTCTCTGTCTAACAAGGGCCCTGATAGGAATGAAATTCCAGAACTCCAAAACCTGTTTTCCCCGCCAGCAAGCTGAGAAGAACACAATTTTTTTCAAGAGTGCTGGAGTGTTTACTCAAGTAAGCAGCACCAGAACCATTTATGCTTCTTCACAGTTCTCCATGAACTGGAAGAGCTCCTAAAAAGGAACAGGAGTATTTCCAAGAGCAAACCAACAGCTGTGCCTCTGAGCAAAGGGAAGAGTCAGACTTCAGGAAACATTTCTAACGAACTCCCAAATTCATAATACTCACTGAGTACATTCTGCAGTTTTCCCCTTGCTCTGATAGTCCATAATACATTGTATTAGGTGGTGATTTTCATCTAGCATCTGCATAAAAGAAATAGGACCAAAACACATTACTACGAGAATCAAAGTCCTGTACTTTTGTGCTTCTCCACCCTCCTTGGCACTGGATGCTGTTTTGTGCAGTTTTGTTGCCTTGGCTATTGTAAAGTACCTACACATGACTTCACTGAGCCACAAGATTGATTCACTTATAAACAGTTATCTTTAAAGTAGTTCCTTGAAATACCCATACAAAAGAATTAATAGGCTTACCTTGTTCCTTAAATGGCAGATAAATTCTGATGCTGAAGAAGGAGAACACTTTCACTATGAAATATCTCTGCCTCATCCCAAAATATCACCCGACCCTTTCCAAGACGTCAGGTATTACTAACATGCCTACTTTTAAGTAAGGAACAAACTTTTGAAGAATTAAACCTACTCATTTTCCTGCCCAGGACCAGGGCATGCTGACAGCTTCAGCATTTTATACTTCAGATGAAGTATAAAATTTGCATCACTGGAGCTACTGAAACCACGTTTAAGAGAGTTACATCCCAATATGTCCTTACCTTTATTTAATGAACTCATAATACAATTAAAACCGTAAAATATCCTTTGATTTGTTTTGAAATTTCAGATACAATAGTTTGTCTCTTCCCTCCAGATTTCTTGTGAATGCAGCACACTTTCTGCAGGTGAATGAATAAAAATAAATAATGCCAGCATTTAAAAATTTAGATTTGCCTCTGGCATAACAGAGCTTGTAGGTACCACTGCTGTGAAGTGCTTGCAAGATTGGGCCCTTGAACCACTGTGTCATCAGGACAGGAGAGCTCTTGAGGAAAGAACCATTACACAGGAGACACTGAATTTTACTGCCCTGAAAATGCTATTTGATGAACTATTTAGAGCAGTACCACCACTACTCTATTGCCAAAAGCTCTAACTTCCTCCATGCAAAATTAGGAATATTTGATACCGGGATAAGAACAGCTTTGAAAGACTATTAAAATCGAGTTAATAAATAAAAATAAGCTGCTTATATAATATGAATGCAAATAAGTATAATCTTTTTCATTGAAATTTGTATGTGTTCTCAAGAGCTCACTTTAATGAGGATTTTTGGAGGTTTTTTTTTCCTCCTGCTCTCTCTGCTCCATTTCCATCCTTGACTATAAATCCCATCCAGTTCCTGTGCCTGCAAGTCTCTTCCTCAGCATTGCTGTTTCTCAAAGAGAAAATCACTGCCAACAGCCCAACACTGATGAACAGTCCTGAAGTAACCTGCCAGCAAATGCACCTGAGATGGGAAATGGTTTCACTCATTATTTTTAAAGAAAGAACATTTCGAAGCTCCCATGAAGTTTATGAATATGCAAAAAGGAAAGGGCTTGAAAATCAAACTGAAGGTAACTTTATCTGCCCTTTGTCTGTGGGTACAGTCACGGGTTTAATTACAAACTATCTGAATGATGAAATAATTCCAACTGATTTTGGAGGTTAGATGAAAACTTATTCAGTGAGTCTGAAACATTTCAATATTTAAAACGAATTGGTTCACAACGCCACGTGCTGCAAGAGCTCCACAAAATGGGATGTTTCCAAACAGTCTCCTGAGACACAAGTCATCTCTCTAGCCTCTCTCGTGGCAGTTTGTTCTGCCTTAATCTCTGCTCTGTCACAGCCTGCCACCGAGGGGATTTTTTTTTTCCCTAGAAGTAATGAATTGGCAGCAGCTCATGGCTTGGCTGCACAGCCCCTGGTGACGGGTTAATTGCTGTACTGGCAGTGACACTTCTGCGCTGGTCACTCTCGGCCCAGGGACCACGCACAACTCACACCTGGCTGCCACCGCGCCGCGGGAACAACACCTGAGCGGCGGGGAATGGCCAAAACGACAGCAGAACTGCAAACCACAAACAGCAGTGACAGCAAAAACATGCGCGTTCTTTATTGACATTTCCAGCCTCGTTGTTCCTGACCGCCACCTTCAGCAGCAGGAGGGGTGTCAGGGGCTGCTGGTGGCTGCAGTCCCTGCTCCCAATCCTAGAAAACAGAAAACAATAACTTCCCAACTCGGCACCCTCTGCTTTGGCCTCCACATGAGACCCATGTGGGGATCTCCTCTCCAGAGAAAATCTTTCAAAACCTTTGTTTGTCATTAAACATCAATAAACACATCACAAAAATAATAATAGTTTATGAAAAATACCAGCGGCTGGTGCTCCCTCTATCTTCTGAGAAATTAAAATTCTGCATCCAGATACAAAAGAAAACCCTTGCAAATTCAGTATTTTATTTCATTTCATTTTTCTAGGTTGGATTCTTTAGGGACCAGAAGCTGACATACCATCATAAATTAATCGCATATTTGCAAATTTTATTGCCGTTTCGCAATGTATGCTTGGCAGCGTTTCCCCTTGGCGAGCAGCAGGGATAACGTGCCATCCCGATTTTATTCCCTACGTCCTTCCCTCGCTCTCTTTGCAGCGATCTGAACACCTTTGCTTTGTTCCACCTCCTCCTCCTCCTCCTCCTTCCCCCACCTCTCTCTCCAGCTGTCCATCTCTGCAGCCCTCGCAAATTCACGAGTTTTCCTGATCGCCCTAGAAATCAGCCTCCAGCTGCAGGAGCATGGACGGAATAAATGTCTAAAATTGTCTGTATAAAAGCATGCTCTTTTACCTTCTGGATAGTTTGCTGGGTGACCTCCCCTTTGCCTCTTGGGCGAGCAGAAGCAAAGGCAACCGACATGGTGGGGGTTTTTTATGTGTCTATAATATATCGGTTCCAGCCTCTAATAATATTGTTATTATCTGGCTGCTATTGCCGTGCGAGGATTCTCCGCAGTGCACGGGGAGGGGGGCGGCCGCAGATGGTA
>WEIT01029663.1:720401-739072 GCA_013389985.1 Dryoscopus gambensis | reverse complement strand
CGGGAGGCCGCGGGAGCGGCGGGATCCGCTTCAGGGACGTTCTTGGGTCCGTCTGCCGCCGGTGCGGCTGCCCAAAGCCCATCGCTTCCTGTGGGGCTCCGGCGCTGTGTCAGGCCTGGAGGGATCCTCTCCCCTCTTGGTCTGCACAGGCTTGCAGATTGTGATATTTTATGCTTGTGCACGAGGCAGATTCCCAGTGGATTGGGAAACACGTCGGTAAAAGCACTTAGAAGTACATTGCCGGTTCCCAGCTTCCAGCTGTCCCGAGCTTTTGCTCAATGAAAGTTTTATTTCATTTAGGGGAGGAGAAAAAAAGTATTAATTTGCAAATACTATTGTATTAGTGATTTTAATAAGTTCTAGTAATAATAAGTTTTAATTTTTAAAAGTCATACCTGTATTAATAGTTGTAGTAAGTTTTAATTACAATTACCAAAAATAAAATGTATCACCTCTGGGATGGGAATGAATGTAACAAGATTTAGTGCCAAATAGAACCTTCGTTTTTTTCAGAAATTAAAAATACTGTAAAAGTGGAGACAACATCCAGTATAACCATCCCTGTCTTGTCTCTTGTTGAGCTTAATGTTTTTGGAAACATTTGGAACATGCTGACAGCAGGGCCACCCCATAAGAAAAATCGATTTCCATCACCCTATGAGAAACAGTGGGAATGGTAGGGGAAGGGTCAAGGGTTTTTTTCCCTCTGTGATGTTGGAAAAGGTGTATTCAAGGTATGAATTAGGACATTAAGGCAGCTGCTGGTGGAACATTTTGGCAGCTGTAGGTGTTACTTGGCTTGATCTTCAGTGCCTTGGGCTCTTGAGTGGAGCAGTGCCGCTGGACTAGTGGAGTTTCCCTCGTTCACCCTGGTCCTGTGGCTGTGGAAACACTGATGGTGCTGTTGGAGAAAAGACAGTTTGTAAGAGGAGCTGGAATATGTCTCCTGGGAGCCACAGGGATTTAGGCTGATATGAACTGGTGATGAAACTGCACCCTGAAATGCAGTGCACTTTTTGTTACATCAGTTTTGCCTCCGGGTTGAGTGGGAAATAAAATCCTGACTTCAAGCTGAGGTGGTGGTTACGGTGTGGGGGTTTGTGCTTGGTGTGTTACTGCTCATTTGACAAAAGCCTGCAACTGCGAGGATTTTGGGACCTAGGTTAACTGGTTTTACTTCTTCTTTTCATGCATGGAAGGTTGGAGTTAGAGGGAAGGATATTGTTGTCCTTGGTGTGGAGAAGAAGTCAGTGGCAAAACTCCAGGATGAGAGGACTGTACGGAAGATCTGCGCTCTGGATGACAATGTTTGCATGGCTTTTGCAGGTACATGGTCCCTTCAGGGGTTTTGGCAGTTATTGGGGCACCTTTGGGCATGTTTATGGATCCTGAGAATACAAAATACAGGCTGTAACTGGCTGAGAACTGTGTGAAGCAGGGTATTTCTACAGTAGCTTATTCTTTTTAATGTGGAGAAATAGAGTGTCAGTGTCAATAATATTTTTAAGGGGAGATCTGATTTAACTGACTAAAACAACAGGGTTTAGGTTCAGTGTGCAGGAATGAGAGGCTCAGCTCCTTCCCCTGCCTTGTTCCCTTAGCCAGGGTCTGGGATATGTGCAGGGGTGTTCACAAACTTGAGGGAAAATTCTCTAATAGAAAGGCTATAAATGAAAAACGGCAGCATTAGCTAAAAAGTAAAATAAGAACAAAATTTCTTTAAATCTTTTTTTTAAAGGGTCACACTTATTTTTGTCAGCGAACATCGTGCTGCTGTAACCTCATTAGTTAGATGAGATTTGCTGGGCAGATGAAACTACTGCATGAGGAATAGTGTGTGGGGGAATAAACATTGCTAATTTGCTGGGATATGGAATGCTGTCAGTAATATTCCCATTACCTGCTTCAGAATTGTGTCATCCAGCTCACAAAGATGGAAGCTGTAAACTAAATCCTTTAGTCATTTTGGTGCATTAGCCACTTTCTGCTGCCTTACAAATGCTCTTGCTCAGCAAACCTGAGAGTTTGAGCTATGCTTTGCTTTTCCCTTGCTGTTGACACTGACCCCGTGGGCTTTTTAGGGCCAGATTGGTGTTGTGAGGTTGTTTCATGGCTCTGGGGCCACTCTGTCATTTCAGGGCTGACAGCTGATGCCAGGATAGTCATAAACAGAGCTCGGGTGGAGTGTCAGAGCCACAGGCTCACCGTGGAGGATCCTGTCACCGTGGAGTACATCACACGCTACATTGCCAGCCTGAAACAGGTACTTGGGGCTGCACAGAGCTGCTGAAGATGTGTCCTGACCTGCTGCAGATGTTACATGTGCTGTTGTGGTGGCATATGTTATGCATGATGTACAGCTTGGGTGTGTAACGCGGGTGCACCACGTGTGACTGGAGTGGAACACATGGAGCGTGGAACACACGTGTGTAGCGTGCAATATCTGACATTTCTTCAAACCATGTACATGTCTGTGCTCCGGCCTCACTGTACTTAGCTGGTAAAAAACACGCTGGGGGTGTTTATTGGGAATGGGGATGTAGCAGTGGAAGAGTGTTTGGTTTGGTTCTTTTTTCCCCAGTTAGTGCTTGTAAGGACTGCACAGCTCCATGTGTTATGTCATCAGGAACACTGCTCATCTCACGCCCAGAGCTGGTCCTGGGTTATTGTCAAACCTCTTCATGGCTCCTTGTAGTTTTTCCTCCTGCAAAGCTGTTGCAGGGATGGGTGAGAGGGGAGCAAATTGGTGCAGTAGTTAATATGTTTTATGTTTGATATTCATGAATTTAGAATGAATTGCAGCATCAAAATATGCCCAGCTGCGTTCTGTGAGAAAATTATTCATTTGCCAGTGTATTAAACTGATTTTCAGCCACTAGTGGGAATTAGAAAAAATCGAATTTACTTATGCACAGATGTGTTGGAACAGCAGTGATGGTAATGATGATCCTTGTAATAATCACTAGTCTGTCAGAGCAAGGCACCCCTTCCCAAAGTTTCACTGTGTTCCTTTACCCTAACCTTACATTTGTGTCTGCCTTTCTGGCACATTCACCATTCTGTCTCTCTGTTGCAAACACGCCTGGCTCAGGTCCTGCTGCCGTGGTGCTGCGGTGTCAGCCCTCCTGACATGGCAGTGCTTTGCTGACAGTGTCCCAGGAGGGCTGTGGCATGGCTCCAGTGTCACCTGCCTACAGCCACGGAGCTGCCATGATTTCCTGTGCAATCAGTGCAAATCGTTGGTGAAAACTGCGTTCAGGTGTCCGCATGGTAATTTTTGGCACACTTGTGCCACACTGGGGTTTGCAGACATGGCTCTGGCTGCCTCAGCACCACCCAGCAGCCGGGGAGGTGCTTCTGGGAGCTGTAACCAGGTGTAGGAACAGGGGTTGGACAGGAACCACCCCTCACTTACCTGCCTTAGGGGCTCTGTGAGATATGGAGTGCCGACTAACACAGAGCGAGCCAGCTAAAAGCACTTCTGGTGGCTCTTCTGGTTGTAACTTCTCCAGAGTCTGCTTTGCACCTTAGAAATGTTTTCAGAACTGCACCTGAGTGCGTGTGTCCTTTGTGCTCAGAGGTACACGCAGAGCAATGGCCGCAGACCCTTCGGGATCTCCGCCCTCATTGTGGGCTTTGACTTCGATGGGACCCCGCGGCTGTACCAGACCGACCCCTCGGGCACATACCATGCTTGGAAGGTGAGTGCATCCAGTCTCCAGTGGAGATGGAATATTTGTAAGTTAATGTCTCCTTTAAAGTGGGACTGGGGTAGAGGAGATCTCGCTGGCCAGATGGTGCTGCCTCACAGCTGCAGAAATCCTTAATGATCAAATGTACTGAGTGTGGCCATCTGCAGTTCAGCTTTCCTTGGGAAATCTTGTCCTGCTTTCAGAAAAACCCCCAAAACCAACCCACCTGTGCCACACAATTGTCTTTGTGTGTGACAGATTACGCAATTGTACAACTTGTATTTCTTTCTTATTCTGCAGATATAATATTTTTGAAACTCCCATTCATTTTCTGTTTCCCCTCAATGTTTCCAGGCTAATGCCATTGGCAGAGGAGCCAAATCTGTGCGTGAGTTCCTGGAGAAAAACTACACTGATGAGGCCATTGAAACGGATGATCTGACTATTAAACTTGTCATCAAGGCTCTTCTCGAGGTGAGGCTGTTTCACATCTCTTCTGTGGGTTTTCAGTGTGTCCAGATTCACTTCTTGGATGTGAATATGGGAAAATCTTCATGGATGTCCAAAGGAAGTACTGCGAAGGGTCTGTGAGAGCTGTTTGCTGTAGGTGTTGGATTAAATTCAAGATTGAGAATATTTGGGGTAATAATTTCCATATCTTACACAGAACTTACCAGCAGCTCTGGGGAGGAAAACACACTTCGGTTCTGGGTGTTAACACAATGCACCAAAGATGTGCTAAAGCACATGCTGAATACTCAATTTTTTAATTGAAGTTTAAGATACAGAAAATAGCACAAGTCAGGTGGTGGGGCTGAGGTGTTCTCCATCCGCTCAGGGCACTGGCACCAGTGTGAAGACTCTTTTGAGTTAGTGCTGCTAGTGTTCAGAGCTTGGAGCTAAGGAGAGAAATACTCCCCATCCATATCTCTTCTCCTTCTAAGGAGACCTGAGAGGGGTTTGTTGGAGTGAATTCCTGGCCAGGCTGCTAATGCTTCCCTCTGCCTCACCCAGGTGGTGCAGTCTGGGGGGAAGAACATCGAGCTGGCAGTCATGAGACGGGAGCAGCCGCTGAAGGTGAGGCTGTTGTTTGCTTCTCTCCCCTTGAGCCCATCTCTTACACTGTCCTTGTTGATCTGTCTTAACTTCCAGCCCCTAATCTCGCATTTTACACTGACAAATATTTCAGTTTATTCTTAGCGGCCAAGGAATGTTGTGTCTGCAGCAGGTACCTGCTTCCAGATAAAGAGCAGTTAACGTTCTTCCCATGGCAGAACTCAAATCACTTGCATAAATGTCTCTTAAGTTCATTGGTATCCTGAGGGTCACCCATGTTTCTGTTTTAGATCCTAAACCCTGAAGAAATTGAGAAGTATGTGGCTGAAATTGAAAAGGAAAAGGAAGAAAATGAAAAGAAGAAACAGAAAAAAACGTCATGATGAACGAAATGTACCTGCTTAGCTGCTTCTTTTTAATTCAAGTGATGGGTTATTCTGTATAGACATGTAGGCATTCCAGTTACTCATACTGTGCTCTCTTGAGACCTACAATAAACCTACTGAGTTTTTTTAAAAGCTGTTATTTAAAAAAAACCTGTCTGTTCCTTGGATTTTAATTACCTGGGATGATCTGGTTGGCTGCAGAACAGCAGCAGTGACCCATTAAAGGACAGAGACTTTGCTTGCATTTTTTTCCCTGGACACTTCACTTTGTTGAATGGTTCTTTTGTGCACTGTCTCAGTTCTCAGCATGTCCCTTTTTTCACCTTAAGCAGCTGTCTTGGGGGTTGTGTTATGGCCTCAGTATAACTAGTATGGAGTTGGAGTTTTTATTCCCTAACAGGTATCTTTCAAGGTGAAAGGGCTGGGTCTAGACTCAGGCCTTGCAGCAGCCTGGGACACAGCAGGTGTGTGTTTTACTGCTGAAGGACAGGACAGAGGTGGGGGTTGTGGCTTGGGGGTCAGCATGAGAACTTGCTGCTGCAGGCCCATGGCTCAGGGCAGAGGTGCATGACCTGGTGCTTCCAAGGCTGGTTCAGAGGAAAGCATTGCTGTTGTGAGTGTGCAGGGGGGGATTCATACACCACAAGCTAAACAATAACTATAGCAAGTGTTACATACAACAGAGTTGATGCTTTTCTCCAGTTTCTCCTTTTGTATTTGGCCTGATATACTTCCTCTCTCCCCCTGACCCCAGGAGTTGTTTTTAGCTGTTTCCTCATTTCAGAGGAGCCTCAGACCTCTGCACCCAAGCTCGTATTCCCAAGTCCCAGTAGTTGGAGCAATAGGAACAGATGCCCCTTTACTGTAAAAGTTTCCCCCTTTGTATCCACCGAGTGGGTGGAACCAAATTGCCCTTGCAAGCAGCTTTTCAGTCTGCGCTTGCACACTGGGAGAGGGTGTGACAGGGTCAGAGCAGGATGGGGGTGGCAGCAGCCACAGCAAGGACTGAATGTGGCCCAGGAGCCTGCAGCAAGAGGCAGCTCAGGCAATCAAGCCCCTGCCCAGGACACCTCAGCCCCGAGGGGCTCCAGGGTGGGGATGCTCCAGGCAGCAGAGACAAAGTTGCAGCACAGCTCACACAGTCCTGGGCTCTCACACCCCGAAGCTGTTTACAGGGAAAGGCTGCCCAGCAAAGTGTGGGCAGAGGATCCCACGGGCGTCAAGGACAGGGAAACAGCAACGCTGCTGCTACTCAGGGACATATTAGACCACATCAGCCAGAGGAAGCATGATCCTGGAATACCAGGCTGTTTAATTTATCAGCTCTTGGACTGGAACATTGAAGGCAAAAAAGCTGCACTTGGTTCCCTGCTCTAGTCACTACAACTGTTCCCACACATCGGGAATTTTTCATGGGGAAGCTGACAGGGCTGCAGCCAAGCCCCCAGTGTGCCTGGGGAAGGAGGGCTCACAGGTAGCAAGCCCTGGGGCTGAGCCACAGCCACCAATCCCCCTTTGCTCCGGGACATCAGGAGCCAGGCTGAGCACTCAGCTCGGAGGCTGGGACACAGCCATGGGACACAAACTTCAGCAGTGTCAAGGAAAAAGGGTGTGCTTATATGCCTGGGAGCCAAAGCTTTACCGTGGGAACAAGGGAATTGCTCCCACTCATCTAAAAAGGCCCAGTTACACCTGAGTAATGGGGATTACACAGGAGCAGCGAGGATTTCTTACCCATCCTCTGCCAGGGCAGTGCAATTCCATCTCCTCACTTAGAGCCACAGTGGCTGCTTTGCCAGCAGAGAAATTAGAGGCAGAGCAGCTCTGAGTGAGCCCTTTCAGCACGCCCCAGCTCACAGGTGTGAGCCAGGTCCTGCAGCAGCAGCACTGGCACCTGACAGGCTCCTGGGGAGCCCCACCAGCCCAAGGAGTCCCTCTGCGAGGCCAGGGTAACATAACCCTCATTAGGCCGAGTCCCAGCATGGGAACCAGGGCAACAGTACACCGTGTAGTGCCTGGATTCGGGTGTTTCAGCCCTTTTCCAATCCTGTGTAACACTTCCAGGTTGGCCAGAGCTCTGCAAGCCAGGTTTTCTCCAGCTTGGATGGGAGCCCTCCAAGGACAGGCACCAGAGAAGTTGTAGGGAGTGATGTTACAGAGCTATGAACAGAACAGAGGTGGAGGGAAACACTAAACATTTACATGTTTATTATAATTACAATTTACATTACTCCAAAGAGCAGCCCCACTGCTATGTTCTAATTCTCAGCAATAAAGTCCTACAAAAATAAATCCAAGCTTTTACAGTAAACCTAGGTCAATGCATAACTAAAAAAACTTGAGCTATGTAAGGGGTTCAGTCATCAAGGTGCTTTTTCAACAAAATTCCCTACCAACCAAAAATGGGACACATGCCTATAAGCAATTTAACCCACTTATTTCATGCAAACAAAGGTAACCCCTCCCTCCCAGCCCTCTCCCCACATACAGATTTTTAAAAACAAAAGAAAAACAACTAAACTATTTACAGTATGGGGGTATAGAGGAAAGAAATTAAACATGCCCATCTGTTAAGCTTCATTATATGGTCTCCCATCCCTAGTTGAATGAAAACATTCCAAAGAGCTCCACCACTACTAGAGTACAGAGAACTGCTTGCATTTGGTGCCGTCTCCAGCGAGGTACAAACCGAGGCAAACAAGTCAGAGCTTCAGGTCTCCTTCCCAGACAGTCACTACTGCCCAAAACTCCGCACCTGAGTGGGGACACTCGCTGCTCCCATCCCACACAGTGTCCCCACGCTCCAGCCAGGAGCCCCAAGCCCGAGGCACTCCCAGCAGCCTTCAGCTCGAGGCAGAGCCACGGTCCTGTGGTACCTCCAGCCCAGCACCAGCCCACAAACAGCTGTACAGTCAAACACTACTACATGATCAACACTCCAGTATTCCCAAGTGACAATATACACAACTCCTCAGCACCAGGAATCCATTTCTCCAGATACCAAGTGCTACTTCACACCTGCTGCCAAGATCCGTGAGACCAGCAGCACCAAAGGATCCATTTGGTTACTCAGAACAAACAAATTATAGCTGGTTTATTTTGAGTGAGCTTTGGTTCCGTGTTAAAACAGCATGATTTCTCTTCTCCAGGGTTCAGAAAAGGAGTCTGACTTTGAGCTTAGACTATAGCAGCCTTGAGAGACCCAGAAAGAAGAACCGTGTAAGTTAGTCTGCACTTGAAAAACACAAACAAACAAAAAAAGACACCCTGAAGAAGGTACCCCTGAACACATTCCCTCTTCCAAAAAATATTCCAGCGGACAGTGGCTGGTCCAAAGTAAGTCCAAAATATAAGCAGTAGTACATGAAATTCTGTCACTTGAGCTGAGACAGTAAACAATATGAACCATTTTCCCACGTTAGTGCAGCAGTTGGTTGTTTTCTTTCTATATACAGTTTCATCCTCTCAGGAGAGATGTTTGAACCTATTCAGAAAAAAGGTAGAATTAGATTTGATATTATGGGGTTCTTCTCCCAAGAAGAAGAAAAACAGCAAAGCTCACACCCCTGTATCAGCTGAAATGCTTAGCTAGAAACCAAGAGCTAGAAATCTTGCTTGAGCTGAGCCTTTTCTCAGACAGGTGAGCCCAAAAAATCAACAACAATCAACATGTTAAACACCATGTTAAACCACTCCTATCTCCTTCTACCCCTTAGAAATAGCAATCAGATCCAATAAGGAGCAATTCTTGATAATCCATGAGACTGGAGAGCAAAACAGGCTGCACAGACAGTTCAGGCAAGGAGTAAGACAAACCTGGCTCATCTTGCTAGAGCACTTGCCTCTGAAGTTACACTCTGCCGGTACCAGCTCTGTGAGTGGTTTGGTTTCTCCTCGCTGCTCCACTCCCCCTTCCACCTCGAAATCCACCTCGAAAGCTGCGGCCACGAAGGAACCGTCCAGACACTCCAAATGTCTCTGTATTGAGCTTCCTCTCCTCAGCCCACGTGGTGCGCCTGGAACTGAACAAGGCTGAGGTCAGGTCGAACACAAACACTACAGAGCCACCAGCTCACTTAGAGAGGAAGCCTCAAACCTGATTTTGTTGGGCTGCACTGCAACAAGAACCAGCTGCAGCGTGTGTGCTCTAACCCAACCCCTCTGCAGCCACAGAGCCGAGGGAACCCCCGTGCTGACACTAAAGGGATGCCTCATTTCTCCAGGCACTTGATAACATCAGTGTCGGCAGTGAAAGCTGAAGCTTTCCCTTCGCATTCCCAACATTTAATCTAATGCATTTCCACAGCCAGAGCTGACCTCTCTGCCCCAACTCCAGGCTTAGCTCATGTCTGTCTACCAGCTGCACCTCCAGCACAGCATGACCCTGATGCCTCCTCTCCCACAAGCAGATAAGGAATTTGCTTAAACTCAATGGGTTCAAAGTCAGTACTGGGAAACAGAAATGGAAACTCCTCTATCATAGTTTAGGCAATGGTATCATATCAGCTGAAATGCCTTTTTTTTTGATCCCACTGCACGAAGTTTGGTTCACATCACTTGTGAGCCACCAAATGCATCGCAATACTCCCTGTCTAAAGTCCGTTCTAAAATTTTTAAATAATTAAATCATGTCACATAGATTATGTCTGAAATTTTATGCCTAAAATTCCGTTTTAAAACCAAGCTTTTAGAAAACACTCACCTAGATTTCAGTTCTGAAGAAATATTGTCAAAGAAGGACTTGGATTTATCATAATAGCAGTTGGGCCCCAGCAGGTCCTCCTCTGCATTACCATCATTGTTTTGGGTTGCCACTCCAGGGTCCCCTTTTTCTTCCCCCGTCTCTGCTTTGTCATCTGAAGATAATGAAATGTATTACACTTCCTTGAGGCACACACTGCAGAGCCATCTGTTCTCTTGCTCCCTCAAACAAGATTTGAGATGAAATCATGCAGTTTCTCAGAACCAGTTTGTCTATGCAGTGTTTACTACTAGCTCAGCAATTCATATTTAATGAAGGCACAAACCTTTAAAGTTTAGTTTCTTCTTGAATTCTTTATCAAGTTCTTCTCTGTTGAATTGTGCATTTGCACTTTCAAAGTCAAAGTCACCTTCAAACTTTATTGTATTTTCCTTCACAGTAGTTGGTCTGTTTTGTCCTCTAGAACGGTTTCTGGTTCTCCTGTTTCCTGAAAGCAGGAGAGTTTAAACACTTGGTAACGCACAGGGAGGTTACATGACTTGCTCAAGACCAGAGGAAACCAGGGATAGAACTCAGGAGTTTCTGGCTTCCAGTTCTGTGGTTAGGCCACACCTCTTTGAAAGCAACTTCTGATTTTGGCTGTAGAAGACACATTACAGCAACACTTTAACTTTCTGAGCAGCATTCCTGGATGTCAGTCTTACCACTAAGACAGAGTGCACCCAACTTTCCTTCCAGTGTGCAGAGAGGAAGTCAGAACGAGCACTACAGCAAGAAAAGCTGAGGGAGGTGGGGAAAATTATCTTTCCTGTCTGCTCTTCACCTGCAAACACAGCACTGTAATTAGCCTAAAATTTGTCGTGATGGCAAAGAGAAGGTCTCAGAAAATCCAATGAAAGGCTCATCTACCCACAAAGGGAGCTTGTACTTTGTCTAGTTTCTGGTTTCCAATTGAGATGCTATCCACTCCTTTTTGGAAAAGCTATTACCCACTCCACACACTAATTAATTTGGAGACCTGAGAGTCTGAAGTGTTGTTTCCTGTCTTTTCTCTTTTAACTTGGGCAGAAACCTCTTTGAATTTCACTTTCTTCTGACCCATGCTTATACTGCCACTTTGAAATAAGAATTCTGCTCTATGGAGGTGCACGTTCCATAGTTCCTCTCTGTTATAAAAGCCCTGGAAAGTCTTAAACAAGCTGCCTCTCCCAGTACAAATACTTGAGGTTTCAGAGAAATCCAGCTGCTGCTGCCAAGTCACAGCATTGATTTTTATGACATACCTTCAAGTTTCTAGAAAAGGTGCTAGAATTCTGTCCCTGGAATGTTCTGAACTCCTGAGATTCCAGAAGCTGTTTTGTTTGAGGAAGCATCTCAGGATGCCCAAAGCTTTCTCTCAATCTTCTGTCAGATAATCCTTCACTGAAGTTAACACCACTTGCCTTCACAGGCTGATGCGACTGTTTAGCGTCAGCTTAACCTACCCGATCTTCTCCTTTGAGGTCTTCTGTTTTCATCATTCACCTGTCCTTGGGTTTGCACAGGTGCTGCCTGAACTGTATCTACTGAACAAGAAGGATAAACTTTAAAGGAGCACGAGAACAATCCCCAACCAGCTCAGTCCTGCAGCGCACCTTGGAAGGATGCTGAGCCCCCAGCCAGGGCTGAAGAGGCACGTACGTACCGCTCGCCTTGCTGCTGGCCGGCGGGACCTGCCGGCTGCTGCGCGGAATCCCCGGAGTCACCTTCACTGGGGGCAGCTTTTGGGAATTCATGCTGTCAACTGGGCCAGTCTGGACAGCCTGCTCTACCATGGGGCTTTTGCGGACTGGGTGAACAGAAGGAAAGCCAGCACCTGGAAAAAATCCCAATGACTAAGTGCCTCTCAGAAAATGCGCCAACACCATTCAAACCCTGCCCACTTCTAGGGAGAAACCATTTGGTCAAGAAAGATTCAAAGCCTTGAGTGTGCATCATTATAGGCTAAGTTTAAGTGGCACCAGGTAAGGCACCGCTGCCATACAAGTCATGGCTCTCACATCCAGAGCCTCAGTATCAGGAAACATACCCATTTGTTTTTTAAATCAAGTTAGACAAACATTAAACAACCAAGCCAGGTCAGTCTCTCAGACAGTTTATACCAAAATCTAATTTCTATGTTATGCAGGATTTTACTTTACATGATAACTTTAAATCTGAAACAAAAATTCACTATTTTGAAACTGTTCAAGAAAGTTTCCCCACTTTGCCAAAAAGGTTTTGCAAGAAAAGCTTAAGCACCTCAGCTATATCCCCTTTTGTAAGCTGCTTTTAGAAGTCCTTCAACTTCATTGCTTATTGTTAGAGCTTTCAGACAAAGAAAACCTGAAACCAGACCAGGATCTCAAAGTTACCCTTTTAAATTCCTTCTTGGTCAAGGCCAAAGTGTTACCAAGACTTCTGTTGCTCTTCCATCCAGGCTTATTTATTCACACTACAAAACATGTAAATACTTTTCATGGTTTGGTATACCTTACACCAATTATATTAAAAAGTGACAGTCTTCAGTACTCAGAAGAAACACTGCATTCTAGGTTTAATTAGAAGGTTTGGAGTACTACAGGTTCATGTAGTTATGCATAAGAACTGCTTGGAAGCGAACTTTAACTGAATATATTAAAAGAGCAAGAAAAGTGAAAAGCTGAAGAGTTCACACAAACCAAGCCACTGACACTTCTGGGTCACCCAAGTCCACATGAGATATACCCAGTAGGTTACATCATGCAGGTTCCCAGTTAATGTACACCTGGAAAACTTGCAAGGAAGACAGACATATCCTAAGGATTACTGAATAGGACAAAGCTGATGTGCAAGTTTAACACGAGAACATTTCAAAGTTCAGCCAGAATATTGAGAAACTATGTACAGATAGATGGCCAAAAGCAGAGAGTAAGTAAAAAGCTTCATGCCAACACAAGCATACATGCTTAAGCTAAAAACAGATGAAACTAATTATCATGTTTAAATGCAGGCTGCAACTGGTCTCCCTGCTCTGAGGATGGTCAGCCTGGTATCTCAACCTCCTTTAGAGGTTTTACACATAGAAGCAAGCACCCAGAACTGTGTTATTTCTGCTACTCAGGACTCAGGAATTGCTTACTGTTAGTCATGCTTTACTAACTGGGAGTCTGGACAAGGTACAATGCCCCACCATGCATGAAATCTACCCTGCTGTTCCCTCGATTACAGAAAATACTCCCAAATTTTTGATCAGCCTACAAAGCCACCCACAATTTAAGCAGTGTGCTTCTCTTTCCAAGAAAGGCTGACTAATTCCTCACCCAAACCCTATGGTGATACATGTTCCTGGACATGATGCAGCACATTAGCATCTCTAAACCTCATCCTTCTCCTGATACTTACACAAGAGGATCCACTGTCCTGGACTTTTCTCCTGTCTCTCTAATTGATACTTCTAGGACAGGAGGAATCATACTTCATGTAATGAAAGGCAAAAAAAACAGCTGAGAACAAACTAGTTCTACTGGCATTACCCATATGAGCACTATTATTCTAGGAGGGGTTAACAAGAACAGTGTGTTTGCAAGTGCCATGCAGTTCTTCCAAATATTTGGAGTCCTCAAACTGCTGTTACCCTTGGAAGAGAGCTGATGGGGCTCTGAAGACATGTCAGGCTCTGAAACAGGTTGTGGAGACGGAGAAGAACTAGGGCTGGAAGCAGCTGCTGATGCTGGAGGGCTTACCAATTTCTCTAAAGAGATAGAGGGAAGAAGAGAGAGCAGAGATACATGGATAAGATACAAGGTAGTGAAACATCTGAAGGACTTGGAAAGAGATACAAGATTCTCTAGAATAGCATTAGAGCAGCTTATTTACATGCCTCTCTGGGAATACAAGTTCTTTTTTACATGTGATGTAAGATGTGTTAGGTTAGAAACGAACTGGCCTCAACCGTGAGGTATTCCCATTAATTTCAGAAAGAAACTTCAGCTATTTAGTTTGTTTCTTTCGTGTGCATGTGTGTGTGCACGTGCAAGTGAAACACAGGCCTCCTTGTAGTAAAATCACTGCACAAAGTTGTTAGCTACTTATTCACTGCTCCTTGCAGCCTGACACTTGGCAAGGAGTTTGGTGTTAGTTACTGTTATTTGGTTTCACAGCAGCTGCATACAAGACCATACCTTTATTCTAGCAAGTAAAGTTTGTACTTACCTAAACCTAAGGAAGCTGCATACTGCTGGCTAAGCAAAGAGCTGGCAGCAAGCTGGCTGTAAGGTGGCATACCTCTAAACGGGCTGTAAGGCACATGTGGCTGAAAGGATGATGTAGAGGCAGAGCCCAGTGAAGACTGTAACAAGACAAAGTACATTTGCATTTACAGCGTCCAGAAGTCAACTTGCTTTGGCAGTGATTCTTTACTTCATGTACAGCATTAAGTAAAAAAAGCTTAAGTAAATTCTGAGAGGGGTTAGTTTACCTCTTTATGATTTTCCTGCATTCTCAGCTAGCTCTGGCTTTTGTTGACTGAAGTCTTTAATGCTGCTGCTAGTTTAAACATTACAACAAAATTCAGGATGCTTCAAATAATCTGAAGACTCCTGGAGACACTGACTTGCCTTCATTTTTATAAGTTTTTTTATCAAAATGCAGTCCTTCAACACCAGTGTTTTATCTCAGTCTTTTATTGACACTTCAGGCTAACTTACTTGGACAATGGCAGGATCTTGTGGCAGAGTATGCTGAGCTTTTGGAGGTTCACAGACAGTGATGTCTTTGATGTCACTTCCTCGAAAAATAATGTACTCATAGATTTCTTCTCTGGGAGGAGCCGGTCTGTCTGTGGGCCGGTCCTCGGTCCCGAAGGATCGCACTGGAGCATGGGAACAGTGACATTAGAGCTGTATTGCCATTGCAGCACTGTGCAAGTGCAGATTTATGCAATTAAAAGGCACTCCTCCAACACTTGCCATTTGTAACAACAACAACAACGGCTACTTCCAGAACCCTCAATCTCCTTCTCGCACACATCTGTTCCCTCAAATGCCAACTTTTTCAGCAGCCTGTATAAACAGTTTTGTTTACATCAAGCTGTGAAGGTAAAGACCATAGACCAGCTGGAGTGAAGAATCCTATTCCAAACCCAAGGACTTCCCCACAGCGCTGTATTCCCCTCCCCAGCAGCTGTCCCATGCAGGCATTCAGCTCCAGACAACTGCACCAGACCGCAGGAGAGGCCCCTGAAGCAGCAGGGGGAAATCTTAGACGGCTTTAGAGCTGAAATCTGCACCTTGGTTTCATACATTTATTATACAGATGGAGGTAATTTTATCAATGATAAATACTTCCTATTAGAATTTCCTCTCTACTCCAATGCCACTGGTTTTATGATTAATGTGACTACAAAACAAGCCATTAGTGATAAATCTAGGATCTCAATGCTTAGGGAGGCTTCACTGAGTGCCAGCTACCAGAACCCTTGAACAGGCACTAACCAGCAATGTCACAGGTTAGAATGGGAACAAAAAAAGACTTCAGCTGACTGTGGCAGCTACCAGGTAGAAGCATAAATTAATTTGAGCCATTAAGGAAGAAGAGGTCAGCCTGGATTGTTGGCACAGGAAAACAGATAGCACAGTTACATCAGACACTGACAGGTGAAAGATTGAAATTTCAACCACAAGTTACAGAAGCTCCAAGTTCACTGGTCTGGCTGCTTTCTGTCTTTGAGAGGCACTCCCAGTTCAGATGAGCACCAGCACATACTGGCTTGATGAATATTTTCTGTCAATGGAAAAATTCTGTATTGGAGTACCCTCATTGCTTCTAACAGGTTATCTTGGAAGTACTGAAACACCTCCACCAGAACATGCCACTCTTCCTGTTACACAGATGATAGGGGCACCACAGCTTCTCGGAAGAAGAGCACCAGAAGTGGATGCACTGAACCTCGCTGCTGAGCATTCCTGGAACAGCATGCTGCTTCTAACTTAAAAGGAGTGTTCCTGTGGGAAACACCAGTCAGGGATACTCAAGAGTCCATGAACAGCAGGTGGTTCACCTCACCAGGCAGCACTTAGTGCTGCAAATGGTCTCCACCCCATTAACAACACAGGTGAGCTCCCAAGGAGCAGGTGAATGGCAGAATATCCCTATCACACTGCCCAGCACCTCAGCTTACACCTAACAGGGAGGGGACCTTCACTGGTACAAGGACAAGCTGTCAGTCACTTCCTTTCAATGGCCATCTTCCATGAGTTCCCAGGGTAAATAACCTCTCCAAGTTATTTTAGATCCCCAGCTGCTGTTTGATCGTATTACAGCTGTAACCCAGTCAACCAGAAGCAGATTATAAACTGAAAGCAATGCTTGTGGCCTTTTGGACATGAACTGTACCACTGATCTCTCTGCTCAAAATGAGATTATTACAGCTCACAGCAAGACGTACTAAAGGTATCCAGGGACTGCTGCAGGATCCCACAGCTAACTTGGAAAGCATCACGATCAGCCCATCAACTTCCACATGGACAAACACATGACCTGCAAAGCCCAAAGCTGCCCAGGCAGCCTCGCAGTCGGCTGGTCCCAAGGTTCTAACGAAAACAGAGGAAAGGCATGTCCTTGTAGACAAAACAGGGCTGTAGGAGTTGAGCTTGCCTGTCCCTGCACCTGAGGTGTTTAACTGTTTCTGGCACAGCACAAAGTGCAGCTTTAAGTTCCTGTGGAGGTGGGAAGGGCTGTCTCCCATGGAGTTAGTGACTATTGCTTACAGATGAACAGGAAATCAATCCCACACCACAGCAGCTCCTGGTTTACAACACAGTTCCAGTTTGTGTAGGGCCATTGAGCTTAAGCTCTGCATGGGCAGGAAGCACAGCAAGAGTGACTGGGTGACTGAAAAGCAGAGCTTACGTGAATATTTATTGTTGAAAAACTCCAACTTCTTCAGACTTCTACAGAAATCAGAATCGTTTCTGGCCTTTGCTGCTGACAGGACACTAGTGGGCTTAAACTTCCTTTGTTTGCAATTTAAGTTTAGCCTTTAACAAGACAGAACTTTCTTGTAGTGATTAATTAAGCCCACGGAATCTCCAGCATTTAAGATACTGTGCACGTATTGAGGTTTAACAAATATAAATCAATTGATGTTAGCCTGGCTTCAAATGAGAGGCTGAACCAGATTTCTTCCTGAGGTCCCTCTCAAATTTTTCTTTATGGATGATAGAAGTAAAGAGAATGGCACCTGCCTTGCACATGGAAGCGTTTAAACGGTAGCATCTAGGGTTTAACAACAATTTACCTGCAGTCTGGACAACTTCAACAGCATGTCAGTAATTCATGGCCCTTCTAATGCCTCAGAGATCAAGTGTTTTAAACCACTGGCACCACACACGGGGTTGATACTGCTGTGACTGACTTCAACATTGTTGCTATATTTATAATTCTGACACTATTTTTGCTATAAATTTGAAAAACCGCTCTGAGCTACAATGAAAAGTAGGGTTTGCACTGTAAAGCTTATAGAGCAGCTCTTTAGGCAGGGAAAAATGTCTTCTCCATCTATTGTAACAACTACTTGTTAGGCATTCCAGTTCATCAAAACTGAACACAGAAAGACCAATAAACACAAGAACTGCCAGAAATCTTATCCAGAGCATGTACTTACATCAAAAAGCACTTTAATCACACATGCCTTTGAAACACACCACTTCAGCTCTGAAGTGTAAGGAACCATTCCTACTTGCTGCTGGGTCAAGGTGAAGACCTCCCTGCACCTACAGGAAAGGAACTGCATCCTTCCAGCAACCTCTCAAGTACTTTGAGCCAAGCATTAACACAAACAGCTTCATTTGTACGTTTAAAAAAACAGCTACACTCCTAGAGAAATGTGAATTTGAGAGAACTCACGTTTTTAACTTCAGAAAACACTCTAATGGGTGCCAGATAATGTCCAGCATCATATAAACATCGTTATACTGGGTAAACACTGTGGCACAGGCTGCCTAGAGGGTAGTTGTGAATCTGGCAAGTCAGTGCCTCCTGCCAGCAAACAGCCTTTCAAAACAAAAGGTGTTTGTTTTGTGGACAACCCTGATGGCTGGCTGCAGGCAATGAAGAACGTGTGAACTTCCCAGGACAAGGAAGAACAAAACTCAGGGAAAGAAAACGCCGATGAGCATTAGCTGAAGTAGCCAAGCTGGACTTGAAAAGCAGTACAGAAATAAGATCATGTTTGATGGACTAAACAAGAACAGGACAGGTTTTACTGAGATGAAATACAGGAGTTCCCAGCACAGGTGACAACTGAACCCAAATGACACTGTTTCAAAGATAATCATCAGTATTTCTACAGGGAAACAAAATGCAAAGCCTCGCTCAGGAGCCAGCAAGGTCGGCGAGCCAGACCCACGTGCAGGTGCCCCACCAGCGCTCTGTGCAGCAGCTCCCATCCTCCTCACCTGAGCAGAGTCCAGTTATCGATCACGGAAGGAACAAAGACACAGCAACAGCACTGTTTTCCTCAGCGCCGGCCTGGGGCCCTGCTCGAGCCGAACACCGACGGGCACAGGCGGGCGAGGGGAACCGAGCCACGAACAGCGATGCCGAGCGTCACCTCCTCGCCTCTGACAATGGCCAGAGGAGCCAGCGCTGCCGGCAGCGCTTCTCCCCAGGAACTCCCCGGGAGAGCCGAGGGCTGCTCAGCATCCCGGGCCCTGCCCCCCGCTCCGGCGCGGCCCCTGTCAGTGCTGACTCACGGAAAGCAGCAGCGCTCCGGACCCGGGGCTCCAGCCCCGCGGGGCGAGCGGGCCCCGGGCGCGCTTATTGTTCACGGCACGG